>JASGXE010017662.1:0-32271 GCA_030068105.1 Sinentomon sp. SZTP_YWyxl
GCAAAGGTGGTCCCGAGCAGGCATTTTTTGCCCACAACACAAAATAGGAGATCGCAGGTTGAAAGGGAAAGACAATCGAAAATCAGATTGAATATGAACTATAACTCGCCTGTACTTCTCTAATTGATGAATGCCTAACTTCGACTGAAGTCAGAAACCAATTTAATTTATTTAGGCAAAATTCGTTAACGGCTCAGAAATAACGATAAGAGCCCCAGCATGGGTGCCAACAGCACTGCCTTTCAGCAGGGGATCAGAGGTTCCTTCCAGAATGAGCGCTTTTGAATTTTGTGTTCGCTTTGGGTGCAACAATTATGACCTTTCTCCAAAAACATTCAGGAAAAACTGACAACCACACAAGGGGTTGTTCTCCCCCTCGACGCCCCCGGCCCCCCGCTGGCCCTCCATTGCAAAATCCCACGTGTTCTCGTGGTCATAGATCGGGGAAAACCCAGCTGTGGAAGATCACAAGATTTTCTCAAAATCTCTTCTGCGAAAGATCTGAGGAAAGGTGCAAAGCATTTGCGCAAAAGTAAAAAACATCACAATCCGGGAAAATTGTAACAAAAGAGCAACAAAACCGAACACGGCGAAAACTCAGTATTTTCATCATCACTTGCCTCGTTTTCCGGTACTGGGTGTTAGATTTGGTTCTATTTTACTGTGGATGTTGGACTTCTGTCTTCGGCCGAAGAAGCATAACTCCCTGGACTTCCTGCAGAGGAAATATACGAATAAAATGTCGAAGAAATTAAAAGTCTTAAGCAAAATGACAAGAAGTGCACAAATCGCAAATGAAGCGAAAATGAGATTTTACATTTTTCACAATCTCGTTCATTTCCTCTGGCATGTCGGGACGAGCTGAGAGGGAGATAGCGGGGAGAGAGAGAGAGAGAGAGAGAGAGAGAGGGGGGGGGGGGGGGGGGGGGCGGGGAAGATAGAAATACGGGAGAGAGAGCAGTATAAAAGGGTGAGCCATTTTCTTTTCATTATGGAGAGCAGATATGCAGTTTTGTTTTCCCATGATGGCATTGAAATTGGAGCGGCAAAGAATCAGCAATTATCAACTATTTTGCGACTGTTGACTTTGTCCTGAGAACAAAAGTGCCTGTCGAAAATCCGGTTTTGAAAAACCCAGTGTTGTAGCAGACAGATGCATTTTCCAACTGAATATGAAGACAACCCGAAAGTAAAAAATGCCTGACATGAGATGACAACAAAGCAAGACAAAAATAGCCCCTTTCTCTATCTTCATTGCAGCTGTCCATTGGAAACCAACGTTTTTCTGCCGAGCCGAGCCTCCTTACCATACCTACCTGGATAAATCGCGGCAGGGCCAAAAGAAATGAATGGGACAAGAAATGTTTTGCGTAAATTAATTGTGAAATAAATCAGCTTTTCAACGAACGACATGCCTGGCCTGACATTTTGCCGTCCCATTGGGGGGAGGCTGAAGAAGTGACCAAATTAGCCAAATCCCAATTGTAGCGGGTACTCAAAAGAGATTCCACGCAGACGTGAAATTTTTTTGTGAGGGTGTGAAAAACACCTTGAACGTGGTGCCATTGGATTTACAACAGCCCCACACATCCATGCAAGGAGGATCTCACCTTCCCACGTTGTTGTTGAATGCATGGATGGTCCAATTAAACTGCATCCTGAACTGTTATTCAAACAAGGTGATGTTGAAATGTTGGGAAGCTCCAAGATTGAGGAATGGTGTAAGTCAACAGCGCCACCAGATTGATGGTGGTGCTGTTGGTGATGTTGATTTTGGTTATTCAAGGTCGACGGCGTTGAACTGCTAACTGTTGAGAAGTTAAGAGCTGAATTGCTATCTGGCGATGAAGATAGTCCGGCCCCCGCTGCTGCAGCCACTGCTGCCACTGAGCCAGACGAAACACAATAGCCATACTCTGGCCGTAGTAGGGATATGCTCCTGGCGTTTGGCTATAGCCACCGTATCCGGAACCAGAACAATCGATCCCCTGTTAAAATGAAATGGCAGTACAACATTATCTCGTCCTATATCTTTACAAAAAAATCCCCGGCTTTTAGTGTCAAGAGCACGAAAAATAGGAGTCATAAAGTGGAATTTCCCAAACTTTTAGTGGTTGCCTTTAGAAAAAGCATCATCAGTCCTTTAATTTTGTGATTTCCATCAATTTCCCACTTTTTTGCTTTCCTCAGCACTTAGTTTCAATCCCATAGGTACCTATCCCTTCGACATTAACTTCGAACCACGCAGAACCAAAAACTACAATAAAATTTCATATTTTTCACGACAAGTTATTTTGCTGTCAACGAATAGGTGTGTCATGTAACATTGACCCCCTATACCCAGGAAGTCCGGTTCAATTTTCAAGGACCCAGAGGTTTCGGTGGGACAAAATTTCTTGATTGGTTTGGTGGTCCGTTTTCAGTTGAATTCTTTCGTTCTTTGAAACGGAAAGTTGCTTCTTTCCTTGAACCTTCGGCCTTCCCAATTGGTCAAAGACTCAGAAAAGTTTTGGCCTGGGACACAATTTTTTATTGTGTCGTTTAATAAATTCTTCGCTTGAAAAAGAAAGGGCCTTTCCGCAAACCAACAAATCCTCCGTTGCCAAACATCGTTTTTCATGGACACATTTTCATTCGTCTTTTCTGCGTGAACTCAGGCCGGGTGTGAAAACTCCCTGCAATGAGGTCACCGGGGTGACGTTTTTCGAGCAGCCCTTTTGTAATCCTTCTGCCAGTTCAGTCAGGTATGTATTTTCGGGAGCAGCGGTATTGTTGGATAAAGACAAGTTATTCGCCCACGCATGCACCGATCATAAACTCACAAATAGCATCGCGAAAAAAAGAAGAAAGAAAAACAAGATCAAAGAGCATAGGAAAAAACGCAAAACACTGCGCGCTCGTCCCCCCTAAGCCAAAACTCCAAAACATATATCTCAAGTTTCAAAAGGAAGCAGACGCTCCGTTCTTCCATCGTTTCCTCCCTTTGACGGCTGGCAGAATTCAAGGCAAAATAAACCTTTGTCAAATAGCTCCTCAACAGGCCAAACCAATAAATTAGATTTCTACTTTCCTGTTTAGTGTACGAGTACTTATCTGCTCTCTTATTAAATTTGGCCAAAAGCATGGAAGGTGAGGAACGCAAGAATGGAAAATCCTTGTCGTTCGATTTTTTTCCAACCCAGATTTAGGATATTTTCCTCGAGTACCCACCCATTTCATTGAAAGCAGGCAGAGAGGCACACTGCTTCGTCGCCTCATCCCCACCTAGGCCTACCCAATAATCATGATTACGCTTCGATGAAATAAATTAATTCAATTCTCGTGATGTGGAAATGAATCAAGTGAAGCTGACTTTCTGCGAAAGCCGAAAGAATGGCAATTCCTGTTCGGCACAATTTGCTTGAAATTGAGTTAAAATTATTAAAAATCTGCTGGTTGTTGTGCAGTGTTTGATTCAAACAAACCATAGTGTGTGTGGCTGTGCCCGATTTGTTCAAAGTTCACTGGGGGGCTAAACCTCTATTTTTAGGGCAAAATACCCATATTTATGCATAAAATAGGGCCTACCTCCATTTTGGGTGAAATATTTTTCACCTGGGGGGAATACCCCCGTACCCCCTACAAATCGCGCCCTGGGTGTATTCATGGAAATTGCAATTTTTCTGATCAACTTCACACTCCGAAATTGTGGTGTTCTCTGGAAAGTGGGGGATCAGGTGATGTTTTCCTACCTGTTGGAGTGATGAGCAGTTCTGACTGGCTGCAGCTGCGGCAAGGGCAGCAGCACTTCCGCAGCTTGCGTAACTTCCAGCGGCAGCTGCAGACCAAAAGCTGGCCCCAGCACTGTGGTAGGCCGAACTGCTGGGGTGGTAACCTCCAACGGAATGGTGCTGTCCTCCGGAGGAGTTGGATGAAGACTGATGGTGGTGGTTGAAATTGGAGGAGGAGACGCTGCTACTGTTTCCGGCCGTGGTGCTGCCAGGGTGGTGGTAGGCAGCGAAGGGTGTCGATCCGTAAGGGCTGAGGTAGCTTGACTGACTCATCGAACTGCTACTTCCACTGCGATTTGCAGCGACCTTGCACGACTGTGGCGAATCACGACCTTTTATCGTCAAAAAGTAAAAAGAAAAAATGCCAATCACGAATAGCAATAGACACTGAGACTTTGGCAAGAGACCGCAATCAATAAGCAACTGACATTTAGCTCTTTTTGTTTTCCGTCCGCTCTTTAACCTGTGTTGGGAGGCCATTGAAGCTCTCTCACGGCATTGCTTTCTCTGTTCTTGAATAACGAAGGCTATAAATAAGGAAGGCTATGCTCACGGCGGTGAGATCCATGCAGTCGAGAGTTACCTAAGCTTACCTCCGAGGAGTCCGAGCTGTGAGGTAAATCTGGCCATTAAAAATGTTAATTTTTACCTCGTAACTCGATGGTAGTGAGCTTAACCCTCGACTGGATCTCGCCGCTCAAGTGTGGTTGATACGATGCCCTATCATCGTGGAGAAATAATTTTCGGCCATTCGATTTGGTGAACACTTTCAAATTGGTTTTTTGTTGTTTCAAAAATATTTCTGAAATGAAATGCCTTTTATTTTCTGGACTTCACCAATGCTTTGATTTGATCCCACATTCACATTTTGTGGGAAAAAGACAAAACATATTTGGTGTGACTAAAACGGTGAACCTGCTTTTCCTGCAACCTAAACTAACCTAACCTGACCAAACCTTACCCTAACCTAACCCTACCAGACCATACCAGCAGGACAAGCAGGTTCAGCGCTTTAGTCAGTTCCAAATATATTCAAGCAATTTTTCATTTCAATGACGGAAGTTCCGATTACCTGCAGTCAAATATCGAAACAAAAAATTGCCGTTCCTCCCCTTGAAGCCCAATTTTGACACATTCAAATTGCGAATTGCAAGATGAGCGTGTACTCATTGTTCTCTTCGCATGTTTCAACAAAAATGGAGCAATTTGGAGAGCCCTGCCCGGGTGTTGAAGCTTCAAATTCGGCGATAAAAACCAGCCAAGCATTTCAAGACTGTGTGCAGCTTATTGGTATTGCCATCGCGGCTCGCCACGCCAACCCGACCGCCCAAGCCGCGGGTCTGTTTGGTTAGGTTAACAGCACAGAAGTGTTGAGGATTATTGAACAGAGCAGCAGTTATTGCTGGAGGATTGGAGGTAACACTTTAATGGAAGCTGAAATTTGATTCCAGACTTTTATCTGCCTTCAAATTCATTCTCCAGCCAGAGGCAGCAAACGACTGACTTTTCTGAATCAACAAGAGAGGTCCACAGTGTGGTTGGGATATGGTGGGAGAAGAGGAGAGGGTGCCTTTTTTTGACTTCGGAATTGGCGAAATGGCCGAAACGAAGACTTCCAAGCTGGAAGCACAATGGATGAAGACCAACGAATTTTTTTCGAATACCAAAAACCAATCGTGTGTTTTTCCCATTTTACTGTTGCCTCTGGAACTTTTTTTCTTTCTTTCTTTTCGACGGGATTGCTTCCAAAAGGACTTTCCCCGATTTTCTCCAAATTGAGAGGAATTTTTTGGGAACCGGTTGGCCAAAGAAAATGAGCAAATACCTATCGAACACCGGATTTTCCAATTCCAACTGATTGCAAAACACCAAAAAAGGGAATTTATTTGGCCCGGCAAAAAAACAACGATTCAGCAATGGCCCCTCCAAAAATGACAAATGACCGGGGCACAAAACAACGTTTTCTCCCAGAAAGTGCGTTTTGATTCCTTTTCGTTTTTCGGCCTCGGCAAGCAAACAGCGCTTTCTCAAGGAAAGTTCCTCAGAGGAATGAAAACCATAAAACGGCATTTGGCCAAAGATGCAACACAGGGCCAAAACGGGCTTTTCTTTTCCTAACAGGAGTGCTTGAAACATCAAACAGACAAACCAAACCCCAACATGCAAATGAATCGATTTTTGGAAAAAGGGCACAATTCCATTCATATCGTGTGGTTGTGGGATGATAGGAAAACCTTTGCCATTTCCCATGGAATGATGCCTATGCGTGCTCATAAATGTTCCAAGCGTATTGTCCACCTCTTGGCTCTTTTTGTCACAGAAAGGTGAATGGAATGCACCTTTCTGCATGCATTGCTGAAAACAATGCCGATGCAAATTGCAACAAGACAGCATGACCTCGAGACCGCCAAAAATGGAATTGTGCCCTTTTTCCAAAAATCGATTCAAATATCAAAATCAAAATCAAATCTTTGGTGTATCTCGCAGGAAAGGATGTGATGTGCTGACATGCACTTTGTCAACAACAGACAAATGCGGAACCAAATCGGCCAACAATAGAATTCATACATGCACCCAAAGTCCTGGCCTGGAGCAGGAGCAAGAAAAAAAGACACAAACACACAATCCTTTGGGGTGATGACAGGGCCAATCTCAAAAGGCTTATTGGAACCTGTGTTTGGAACTTCTGCCAGTTCCGAAACATCTGTCAACATTCGCACTGAATGTTTAGGCCGCGACAACGAAATTGATGTTGAAGACAAGATAATGGCTTCCTCCCTGCTGAAACACCTCCTTTGCCGCACTTACGAAACCAGGGTCGGTTTTTTTTTTAAATCTTGGACTCATTCTGCCCATTCAACTCTTTTTTTGCCCGTTCTTTTACGTTTTCACCGAAGAAGAACCGCTGATGCCAAAATAGGCTGTGGTGGTTTCACACGATTTCTGCCATCATAATTCTATAGGTTTTTACTTATTTTGTTCATGGTTCTAAATACCATGCGCCAGGGACGGATCTAGCGTGGGTAGAAGGGGCGATCGCCCCCTCTACCGCAGAGCACCAAACCGCGATAGCTTCAGATCAGTCAAATCAGCCTGAATGTCACCACATTCCCACTTTTTGGACAAGAATAACGTATTGATGAGACTCTGCCCGACGCAACAAAAAAAAAGACTCGAACACTGAAAAGTGAAAACTTTACTCAGTCTGTCTGTCGCACAGTCAGGTCGAGTCAGGAAGAAGTGTGCCCAGAGTGGTGTCGCCTGCCGGTTGGCACTCGATGTTCAGTTGAAATGCACCGAACAAACACTGACGCAAACGTCAAACAGAAGAAAATTCGATTCGACACGGCGGTCTGAAAGCAGCCACTGTGCATCAGCCAAAATATGGCACATTAACCGGCGACGACTCCTCAGCCGGGGGTCCAAGATAACGATGATTGAACACGGTTGGGGAGGGGGAAATGGGGTACGATCCGTGGAAACACACTGAAGGCCGAATGGAAATGGCAAATGGACTGAGGAAAGAAAATACGAGGAGCTGGAACACATCGAGAACCAGCAAAAGCTGAGCAAAAGAAAACATAAAAAAAAAAACAATAAAAAAGTGGCGAAACGTCCGCGGAACTAATCGCAATACGAATGCATACGAGTATTCATCAGTTGCGAAAACACAAACACAATGGAAGTTTTGGAGGGCAATGGACTTCATGGCTTGCACGTTTTTCTTGGCCAAAGCCAATGTTTGGCCGATTGTGGAGATGGTTTGTTTTGTTTCGCATCCGCCTGAGGTGTGCATTTATAAATGGTTGTCATGTCTTGAAAGTCATGTCTTGAATGTTGTGAAATAATTTCAAAATCAATCCATGAATGACTTGTTCGCAAACCTTGCAACATCAACAGCTGCAACATAATGATTGAAAGAAGGAGTGGAGGCAGCGTGCTTCATTTTTCATGGAGCCAAATGGAGCGGAAGTGTGGCCAAAATGTGAATTGCGATATTGCGGCGTTCAAGGGGAAGGGCGCATCGAAAGACATCCGAGTGCAATGGCGGACCGCGGTGCAATGCTCACAGAAAGTTAAATTTCTCCTGAACAAAGCGACGGATTTTGATGAAACTTCCCATGAAAAAAATTGGTGGAAAGCTGAAAAATGAGCGCTTTCATACATGTATAGAGTTACAAACCTTTCGTCGGGTAAAACACTAAAATAATTTGAGAAAAGAAAGTGCTTAAATTTCGATGTTAGAAAATTCCGGGTTCTTGCAAGGTACTTTCACAATTTGTGCAATTTTTTCCGTTGTAACATGGTTTCCACCTGTGGAAGAGTTATAAAGAAAGCCTTCGGCTTTCCAAAAATACCAAAATCATTGAATTTGAACATCATTTGACTGTTTTGTGGCCAGAGAAGACGCGCAAAGTCCACCATCAAAAACAAAACAATTCTGCCATGTCGCGTTTTCTCTGGAAAAAAACAGTCAAATGATGTTCAAATTCAATAATTTTGGTATTTTTGGAAAGCCGAAGGCTTTCTTTACAACTCTTCCATAGGTGGAAACCATGTTACAACGGAAAAAATTGCACAATCTTTGAAAGTATACCTTGCAGGAACCCGGAATTTTCTAACACCGAAATTTAAGCACTTTCTTTTCTCAAATTGTTTTACCCGACGAAAGGTTTGTGACACTATACATGTGTGAAAGCGCTCATTTTTCAGCTTTCCACCATGGGAAGTTTCATCAAAATCCGTCGCTTTGTTCGGGAGAAATTTAACTTTCTGTGAGCATTGCACCGCGGCCTGCCATTGCACTCGCATGTCTTTCGATGCGCCCTTCCCCTTGAATGCCGCAACACCGCAAAGAAATTTTCGGCCATGAAAAAATCCCGGAGTTCCTCCACTTTTTCTTTTAAACATTCTGGCTGCAACATGTGGATAGCTACACGAACGACGGGGGACGTTTTCCGGAATTACAGACGGATATCATATGAGATCGAGGCAGATACCAGTCCCAAGGTTGACAACAAACAACAGGCACCAAGGGTATTGGGATTGGGTCACGTTTCGTTAGCGTTTTGGGGAAAAAAGTGGATGTAAATCGAAAGTCACGTCCTGGAAGTAGTTAGTTACGCCAAATAATGCACTCAGATCAAATGTATTCAGACCAAATGTGCTCAGATCAAAATGTACTCAGACCAAATGTATTCAGACCAAATATATTCAGACCAAATGTATTCAGACCAAATGTACCCAGACCAAATGTACTTTGACCAAATGTACTCAGACAAAATGTACTCAGACAAAATGTACTCAGACAAAATGTATTCAGACCAAATGTATTCAGACCAAATGTACTCAGACCAAATGTACTCAGACCAAATGTACTCAGACCAAATGTGCTCAGACCAAATGTACTCAGACCAAATGTACGCAGACGAAATGTACTTAGACCAAATGTATTCAGACCAAAATGTACTCAGACCAAAATGTACTCAGACCAAAATGTACTCAGACCAAAATGTACTCAGACCAAAAAAATGTAGGTACTCAGACCAAATGTACTCAGACCAAATGTACTCAGACCAAATGTATTCAGACCAAATGTACTCAGACCAAATGCACTCAGACCAAATGTACTCAGAACAAATGTACTCAGACCAAATGTATTCAGACCAAATGCACTCAGACCAAATGTACTCAGACCAAATGTACTCAGGCCAAATGTACTCAGACCAAATTTATTCAGACCAAATGCACTCAGACCAAATGTACTCAGACCAATTGTACTCAGGCCAAATGTACTCAGACCAAATGTATTCAGACCAAATGTATTCAGACCAAATGTACGCAGACCAAATTTACCCAGACCAAATGTACTCAGACCAAATGTACTCAGACCAAATGTACTCAGACCAAATGTACTCAGACCAAATGTACTCAGACCAAACGTACTCAGACTAAATGTATTCAGACCTTATATATTCAGAACAAATGTACTCATACTCGGTTGCGATTGTTGTAAAGTTAACCCAACAAAAACATCCATTCCCTGTGCGCAATGTGATCAATGTGAACAATGTTGTGTTCCAGAATCTGGACACAACACACTGTCCATTCCATTTCACAGCTCGCTGTCATGGCTGATCAACTCTCTCCCGTCTGCCACTGCCACTGCCATCGCCCATCAAAATGTCCACCAAAAGTTGGAATACGAATGTGACGACAGATCCGAGCAGATCCGAACCCCCTAAACCTTCTTCATTCACATTCCAAACATTCTACCAAACACAAATATCAGTACGCGCATTTACATCTTTTTGGCCACACATACAACCCATCCTCTTACTTCTCAGTTAAGTTCTCCTGACGATGTTCTTTTCAAAAAACTAAACTACCCCAAATGGAAAGATATAAGGAGGGTGCTGGTACCATCGCAGTATTTTTCAACCAAAGACACACTGCAGCACTCAAACGCTGTAATCTGGGGCGTGCTGGTTGTGACATTTTCCAACATTGCCCGCAAAACTGTGTCATTCCTTGTTTGCCAGCAGGATACAACTTCTTTGCTAATGGGATACAACTTCACAAAACACAAATTAACTGCCCCGAACAATTCTCTGAAGTTCGCATGGAGTCCATTGTCTGAATGTCAGGATACTGATCTATTCGTATATCAACAATGTTGCCTCAATGTTGACAAAAGTTCGCCAAAGTTTCCAGAATAGGTGCATTAGAAGGTGCAGAGTAATAGCTGCATTTTTGAAAAGCTAAACGTGTTATTTATCAGATTAAGAAAAGCTCTTGCGACAATTAATGTAGTCGTATCCTTGGAGTTGTCACAGCATTTTGCATTGAACAGAGTGTTGTTGAAATAAAACATATTGTCAATCACAAACCACTCGACGAATCGAATTATAATTTTCGTAACTTACACAATGCCAGAGGTGATGAACCGTTGCCTTCAGGCAATTCCACGTATCCGTTGTTTTGCGTCACCTGGTGGTTACCATAGAAACCGGAATTTTGTAGACACTGGCTTCCATATTGCATTGCTCCGAGATTCAACGCGCTGAAAAGAAAGGGAGGGAGAGAGAGATACGAGAAAAAGAGTCATTGTAACGCTAGGGAAGTAAAATGGGGGATCTAAAAGCAGAAAAAATTTGAAATTTAGCTGAAACAGTATGCGTACAATGTCCGTGTGCTCTCGGAACCTCCCCCCCAGGGCGAGCAAGAAACACGACGTGTTGAGGGGCATTTATCAACCAGGGGCAGTCCCTGCTCCCCATAGTCCCTGCCCCCATATAGTGGAAACATCACATGCAGAATTGCGACACAGCGGCCGAAATTCAGATGGAGTTTGTGGAACAATAATTCCAAACAGAGTCATTGTTCAACATGGATACATCAGATGCAGAATTCCAAACAGAATCAGTGCAACACTGGATATATCAGAGGCAGAAATCCAGATAGAGTTGGTGAAACTCTATAGAGACTAGATAGAGAATTCCTAACAGAGACGCAAATTAAAAAAAGTATTTTTGTCTTAAAGAAAGAAATTCATAACGACATCTAATTTAGGCTCACATCGGCTTCTAAAAAGAGTTTAAACGACTTAATTTTAGGGAATTATCATTTTTCGCGTTAGTGCGAAATCCGTTCTCTAAACATATCATTGTCGTTCGCACCTACTTTTCTGAAAATGTTCGAACAGGAGTTGGAAAAAATCAGAGAGAGAGAGTTGTTTAATTTTCTGAAATTTGACAGTTTCATATTTTGGTTGCCATTTGGTTGCCTTTGATATATATATCAGAGGCAGAAATCCAGATAGAATTCTGGTGAAACTCATAGAGACAAGAGAGAGAATTCCAACAGAATTCCAAACAGAATCCAATGAATTTAAATGACAATAAGTGTTCCCTTATCAGATTTTTACAATAGTCGCTCTGAGTGTGGGATTGGTTACTCCCTGAATGGGCACAATTTGCTCCCCTGCAATGAAGTTGTTTACTTGTGTGTTAAATTAAACTGCAAGCTGGACTGGGCAAGTCATGTTACTATGATTTCAAATAAGGCCTCCAAAGCCCTTTACTTTGTTAAAAGAAATTATAGGAAATGCCCTGATCTGATTCGGGAACTCTCTTATCTCTCTATAGTGCGTCCTATTCTGGAATATGCCTCTCCAGTGTGGGATCCCTACCTGATATCGCACTGTAAAGTCTTAGAAAAGGTTCAGCGTAGAGCGGCACGTTTTGTTGTTGGGGACTACAAGCGAACAAGTAGCATGTCCGCCATGATTGAGAAATTGGGTTGGAGCACACTCGCCGAACGCAGGAGAGTTCAGAGGCTTCCATCCTTTTTCCTGGTTTTGAATAATTCTGGATGTTGGGGACATTGCATGAAACACATAAAGTTGCCCACTTTTTTTCACGTAATGACTATTTGTTCAAAGTTAGATCCTCACCAGTCAAGGGAGATGTTGGAAAATTTTCATTCATCAATAGAACGTCGGTTGTGTGGAACAAGCTTCCTCACTCTATTTTCGAGCCCCCATTGACTTTGGAAATCCTTCGCAACAGAATTACTCAATCTCTACATACCCTGACTCAGACAGAAACTCAAACTTCATCACTCTAAAGGACTCCTGTAGTTTGTGTATCTGTTAATAGAGAAAATCTCATCACCTATCCAGGTCAACAAAAGATGTTTTGTACTGTTCTTTGTCGATATTGGTTTTTATGATATACGTTTTCGTAGTGATTTAAATGATAAATGGCTTCCTTTTTTCGGTTGACATTTTGATGATTGTACCATGTAGAATGTATGATAATGGGGCAACCCAAAAATACAGATAATTTTGAATTGAATTGAATTCAGTGCAACACTGTGTATATCAGAGGCAGAAACTGCAGAAATCGGGATATGGAGTTGATGAAACTCTATAGAGACTAGACAGAGAATTCCATACAGAGTCATTGTTCAACATGGATACATCAGATGCAGAATTCCAAACTGAATCAGTGCAACAATGGAAAATCAGAGGCAGAAGTCCAGATAGAATTCTGGTGAAACTCATAGAGACAAGACAGAGAATTCCAACAGAATTCCAAACAGAATCAGTGCAACACTGTGTATATCAGAGGCAGAAAAGGCAGAAATCGGGATATGGAGTTGATGAAACTCTATAGAGACTAGACAGAGAATTCCATACAGAGTCATTGTTCAACATGGATACATCAGATGCAGAATTCCAAACTGAATCAGTGCAACAATGGAAAATCAGAGTCAGAAATCCAGATAGAATTCTGGTGAAACTCATAGAGACAAGACAGAGAATTCCAACAGAATTCCAAACACAATCAGTGCAACACTGTGTATATCAGAGGCAGAAAAGGCAGAAATCGGGATATGGAGTTGATGAAACTCTATAGAGACTAGACAGAGAATTCCATACAGAGTCATTGTTCAACATGGATACATCAGATGCAGAATTCCAAACTGAATCAGTGCAACAATGGAAAATCAGAGGCAGAAATCCAGATAGAATTCTGGTGAAACTCATAGAGACAAGACAGAGAATTCCAACAGAATTCCAAACAGAATCAGTGCAACACTGTGTATATCAGAGGCAGAAAAGGCAGAAATCGGGATATGGAGTTGATGAAACTCTATAGAGACTAGACAGAGAATTCCATACAGAGTCATTGTTCAACATGGATACATCAGATGCAGAATTCCAAACTGAATCCGTGCAACAATGGAAAATCAGAGGCAGAAATCCAGATAGAATTCTGGTGAAACTCATAGAGACAAGACAGAGAATTCCAACAGAATTCCAAACAGAATCAGTGCAACACTGTGTATATCAGAGGCAGAAAAGGCAGAAATCGGGATATGGAGTTGATGAAACTCTATAGAGACTAGACAGAGAATTCCATACAGAGTCATTGTTCAACATGGATACATCAGATGCAGAATTCCAAACTGAATCAGTGCAACAATGGAAAATCAGAGGCAGAAATCCAGATAGAATTCTGGTGAAACTCATAGAGACAAGACAGAGAATTCCAACAGAATTCCAAACAGAATCAGTGCAACACTGTGTATATCAGAGGCAGAAAAGGCAGAAATCGGGATATGGAGTTGATGAAACTCTATAGAGACTAGACAGAGAATTCCATACAGAGTCATTGTTCAACATGGATACATCAGATGCAGAATTCCAAACTGAATCAGTGCAACAATGGAAAATCAGAGGCAGAAATCCAGATAGAATTCTGGTGAAACTCATAGAGACAAGACAGAGAATTCCAACAGAATTCCAAACAGAATCAGTGCAACACTGTGTATATCAGAGGCAGAAAAGGCAGAAATCGAGATATGGAGTTGATGAAACTCGAAAGAGACTGGATAGAGAATGCCAAACAGAGTCATTGTTCAACATGGATACATGAGAAGCAGAATTCCAAATAGAATCAGTGCAAGACTGGATATCTCAGAGATAGAAATTCAGATAGAGTTGGTGAAACTCATAGAGACTAGATCGATAATTCCAAAGCAGAGTCAGTAGAACACTACGAGAAGACAGACACACTCATAAAAACACCAGTAACAGAATTAGAAATAGAGTCTCTGCGGCACTGGAGATCAGATACAGAATTTACTGAACTCTGGGGACATCCGATGGAGAATTCTGCCAGTCCAAAAAATTGAGAATGGATAGGACTTACCAAATGCTCCACGTGACGTCTCGAGGGATTTGTGCACATGATAAGAAATGAGATAAATTGCAGAGTTGGATGCCAGCAACCAGTGAAACACTGAAGACATCGGATGCAGAATTCCGAATTTAGTCGGCGAACACTGCCGACGTCAGATGCAGAATTCCAGATAGAGTTAGTGGAACACTGGAGAGCAGATATAGAATGCCGAATTGAGCCGGTGAAACACTGCCGACGTCAGATGCAGAATTCCAGATAGAGTTAGTGGAACACTGGAGATCAGATATAGAATGCCGAATTGAGCCGGTGAAACACTGGAGACGACAGAGACAGAATTCCAGATAGAGTTAGTGGAACACTGAAGATCAGATATAGAATCCTGAATTGAGTCGGTGAAACACTGGGGACGTCATACACAGAATCCCAGATAGATTTAGTGGAACGCTGAAGATCAGATATAGAATCCCGAATTGAGTCAGTGAAACATTGGGGACATCAGATACAGAATTCCAGATAAAGTTAGTGGAACACTGAAGATCAGATATAGAATCCCGAATTGAGTCGGTGAAATACTGGATGCGTCAGACACAGAATTCCAGACAGAGTTAGTGGAACACTGAAGATCAGATATTGAATCCCGAATTGAGTCGGTGAAACACTGGGAACGTCAGATACAGAATTCCAGATAGAGTTAGTGGAACACTAATGATCAGATATAGAATCCCGAATTGACTCGGTGAAACACTGGGGACGTCAGGTACAGATTTCCAGATAGAGTTAGTGGAACACTGAAGATCAGATATAGAATCCCGAATTGAGTCGGTGAAATACTGGAGACGTCAAATACAGAATTCCAGATAGAGTTAGTGGCACACTGAAGATCAGATACAGAATCCTGAATTGACTCGGTGAAACAATGAGGACGTCAGATACACAATTCCAGATGAAGTTAGTGGAACACTGATGATCAGATATATAGAATCCCGAATTGAGTCGGTGAAACACTGGGAACGTCAGATACAGAATTCCAGATAGAGTTAGTGGAATACTGAAGATCAGATATAGAATCATGAATTGAGTCGGTGAAACACTGGGGACGTCAGATACAGAATTCCAGATGAAGTTAGTGGAACACTGATGATCAGAGATAAAGAATCCCGAATTCAGTCGGTGAAACACTGGAACGTCAGATACAGAATTCCAGATGGAGTTAGTGGAATACTGAAGATCATATTATATAGAATCCCGAATTGAGTCGGTGAAACACTGGGGACGTCATCTACAGAATTCCAGTTGAAGTTAGTGGAAAACTGATGATCAGATATACAGAATCCCGAATTGAGTCGGTGAAACACTGGAACGTCAGATACAGAATTCCAGATGGAGTTAGTGGAATACTGAAGATCATATATAGAATCCCGAATTGAGTCGGTGAAACACTGGGGACGTCAGCTACAGAATTCCAGATGAAGTTAGTGGAAAACTGATGATCAGATATATAGAATCCCGAATTGAGTCGGTGAAAAACTGGGAACGTCAGATACAGAATTCCAGATAGAGTTAGTGGAATACTGAAGATCAGATATATAGAATCATGAATTGAGTCGGTGAAACACTGGGGACGTCAGCTACAGAATTCCAGATGAAGTTAGTGGAAAACTGATGATCAGATATATAGAATCCCGAATTGAGTCGGTGAAACACTGGGAACGTCAGATACAGAATTCCAGATGAAGTTAGTGGAAAACTGATGATCAGATATATAGAATCCCGAATTGAGTCGGTGAAACACTGGGAACGTCAGATACAGAATTCCAGATAGAGTTAGTGGAATACTGAAGATCAGATATAAAATCATGATTTGAGCTACAGAATTCCAGATGAAGTTAGTGGAAAACTGATGATCAGATATACGGAGTGTTCAGTAATTGACGGGCCATGGGAGATTTTCATCGGAATTTTAAAGCACGGGGCAATGTAATTCCCCATCTAGCATGCTCCGCAAAACGCATTCCTTCATGCAATGCGTATTGCAGCGCATGCGAAATGGAGAATTACATTGCCCCGTGCTTTAAAATTCTGAGAAAAATCTCCTATGGTCAATTACTGAAGACGGTGTATAGAATCCCGAATTGAGTCGGTGAAACACTGGGAACGTCAGATACAGAATTCCAGATAAAGTTAGTGGAACACTGATGATCAGAGATAAAGAATCCCGAATTGAGTCGGTGAAACACTGGAACGTCAGATACAGAATTCCAGATGGAGTTAGTGGAATACTGAAGATCATATATAGAATCATGAATTGAGTCGGTGAAACACTGGGGACGTCAGCTACAGAATTCCAGATGAAGTTAGTGGAAAACTGATGATCAGAGATAAAGAATCCCGAATTGAGTCGGTGAAACACTGGAACGTCAGATACAGAATTCCATATGGAGTTAGTGGAATACTGAAGATCATATATAGAATCCCGAATTGAGTCGGTGAAACACTGGGAACGTCAGATACAGAATTCCAGATAGAGTTAGTGGAATACTGAAGATCAGATATAGAATCATGAATTGAGTCGGTGAAACACTGGGGACGTCAGATACAGAATTCCAGATAAAGTTAGTGGAACACTGATGATCAGAGATAAAGAATCCCGAATCCTGATTGAGTGTGAAACACTGGAACGTCAGATACAGAATTCCATATGGAGTTAGTGGAATACTGAAGATCATATATAGAATCCCGAATTGAGTCGGTGAAACACTGGGGACGTCAGATACAAAATTCCAGATGGAGTTAGTGGAATACTGATGATCAGATATATAGAATCATGAATTGAGTCGGTGAAACACTGGGGACGTCAGATACAGAATTCCAGATAAAGTTAGTGGAACAGTGATGATCAGAGATAAAGAATCCCGAATTGAGTCGGTGAAACACTGGAACGTCAGATACAGAATTCCATATGGAGTTAGTGGAATACTGAAGATCATATATAGAATCCCGAATTGAGTCAGTTAAAGCTGCGAGTTTTTGGACGAAAATGTCCTTCCTCCGCTGTTTTGCTCCAATGGTTTGGCCTTTTCAACAAATTTCACGGCACCACACCGAGAATCCATATTTTATCAGGATGGTTCAGCCGATAACAGACTGCAGTTCTGGGTACCGGTCTCTGCATGGGAGGTGGGACAAGTTCGCTGACTTGATTTGCGGCCTCTTTTCGTTGCTTCCAAAGTAAAGATAACAAGAGCTGGGACCTGACCTGCCAACCCTCACGACTTTTTGTGGTGTACCAACACTGCCAGCGTCTGCCTATTAGCCACAAATCACATCCGAGAATTTGACCTACAGCACTGACAGGTCTTTGGAACTGTGGAATTCTTCAGGTTATGGAGACGTTTGTCATGCCAAGGATGGGTGGGCCAGCCAGAAAGGCTCATTTTTTAAACGACAATCATTCATTTCGCTGAGGATGATAGATAATCGTGATTCTCTAACCTGTTGAAAATGTGACTCTGGTAATTGCTGTGTCCGCTGGAACAGATCTGTTCGTTGAAATAACCGGTCAGCGACTGGAGGTTTCGCTCACTCCCTTCAAGAAACGGAAACGTGTCTTGACGTGCTGTAGTTGCTTCAACTTGATGACGTTGAATGACCCTTTGCTGGTGAAGCTGAAGATGTTGGAGTCCGAGTCCAGCCGCAACACCATCTCTCACACTTTCCCCCCCGCGTGCAACACTTTGGGTCACTTTCTCGAACCGATCCTCGTCGTCCGAAAAGGAATGTCCTTCCCTTGACGGCACCAAGGGTGATCTGCAGCGATCTGCAGCTGTTGTCCTTATTATTGGGACTTGTGGCGATTGGTCGACCACCGACGCTCCTTGCGGAAGGGACGCTGATGAAGGGCACTGCGCTTGTGAATTTAGATTTTTGCAGGACAATTTGTTGTTGTTGACACAATTTGCAGGAATTTCTGCGAAAAAGAAAAAGGAAAAAAGCCTAGTTAGAAGTGGTTTCGATTGCAGCATCTTCTGCGTTGATGGGAATTCAGGACAATTATATTTCAGAAGAGGAGCGTGTTCTAACTCATAAATGTGTGATTTACTTGGGTTCTGAATGGTGCTTGATGTTGTGGGAATGAAATTTGCGAAAGACATCAGCGTTCAGAAATTGCGAATATTTTCTTTTCTTTTCCGTGCGGTATACATCTGACGCGAAGATCTCGACACCGTGGCCTTAAAGGCAAGGTTGCGATATCGAAGAGAATGCAATTTATGCAATTTTGACGTAGCCAGTGGCGAATTTGATTTGACGATGCAATGCTGTTCCTGTTTGGGCTATTCGGTAACAGATTTGATTGAGCTTCACCCTTGCTCCTGTAAACGGTCTCCAATTTCCCGCGGCGCTTTCGATGGTCCCACATACGAGTAGGCTACCCATTCTTGGTGGCATTTCGGTTGAAATTCGCGCCGAAACCGGGCACTGGTGGAACTCTGGGGCCCTCTGGGAGAAAGGGGTTGAGCTCCAACAAAATTTTTTGTAATCGAGGCATTTTCTAGCCCAAGATTCTTTGGGGCTCATTTTTGGGTTCATTATTTGCTGAGCCTGAATTAGGTAACAGGTGTGATCACAGCCCTGGATGATCACAATCACTCGCTGCCATTCGCGAATTGAGTTGAAAGAGGGGTTGAGAGTGAGCGAAGAAATATGCCAGAAACGTTTGCAAACAGTGAAAGAGATGTCAGAGCGGCAAATGATGCATAGAAATTGAAACGACAGCATTCTTTACCGTTGATTTCGACGCATAAAGAGGTGTGTCCCACGAGTGCCTCCTACAACACCAGCCTGTGTTGCAGGAGGCACTGGTCCCACCCACCCAGTCAAGAATCTTTTCGTTGCGGCAGAGAATTCGATTGTCTGCAGTGGGTGGGGGAAATGAGGGACGATCAATGAAAAAGAAAAACTTCCAGATTTTGCAATCACTCCACAACTAATTTGGTAGCGCAGTTCTGTTGTCAAGTGAGGTCGAAACCGAAAAACAACAATCGTCAAAAACCGTCAAAGCACACATGAAAAGTCCAGAGTCAGCAACATTCGCAAAAAAAAAATCGGACGAGGACAGAAAATATGACAAATCGGCAAAAATCGTGAGAACTTTGCAGAGACAAAAAACCCACGATGAATATTTTTGTCCGTTTGGTGTTGCCCCCACAAAAAATCCATATCACCAATAAAAAAAAAGTCATTTATTGGAGCCTTCTGTTGTTGTCTCCGCTCGACTGACCTAAATTATTATAAGCCAAGGGGCACAGTCGATAAAACAACGAAGGTCAAGGAAAGCCCACAAACCCAAAACCGAATCCTGAAACTGGCCGGAGAGCCCAAGGAACAGACGAATTTGGATGAAGTGCTAAGACTTCAGAATACCTGATAACATGTAGTCTGGAAGAGTCATTATCCATGCTTGCATTGCAAAAATTTGGTTAGGGTAGGTCAGGATAGAGGTTTGTGTCCCGCTAGCTCAAATCAAACAATCAAGGACAAAGAATGACAGCAACTCGTCCAGTTCAAAAGATATTCCATTGTCTCAAAATACCCAAATCTCAGAATAGCAAGCCGCAAGTTTATCGCATCCCGTGTCTCTGATTGATACCCGTGTCTCAGAAATGCCAAGTGGGGGAGCTAGCTGTCTCTGATATAAAAGGCATCGCGCTCCTGGGCGTTCTTGGAATGCAAAACCTCAAGATATTAGATAAGTAAAGTTTTACCTTGATCTTTTGCACAAATATACTGAATCTTGAGGTTGAGGGAGAATGAATGCCACGCTTGATTGGTCATTCAGGCAGGCATCATTGAAAAATCGTTTGTTTTTATTTTGAGTGAATTTTCGATTAAGCATGAATGGTTTGTGAAGATTGGTGACGAAGCTCAAGTCGTTTGACCTCACAACAAAGTTCGCGGACATGGAGAAAGAAAATTAGTATTCCTGACCTTGCTTTGAATAATTGACTTCACAACAGGGTTCATCTGATGACCAATGATTTGAGCGTTCGGAGACGGAGACGGAGACAACTGACTGTGGAAAGAGGCAAGACAACGATGACGTCATTCGATTGAAAGAAACACTGCTTCCATCTGTCTGATTGGAGATGGAGGTGAACTTATCGCAATCATCATTATTATTATTGTTGTTGTTTTCGTCAACTTCAGCTGAGGAGGAATCACACGCAGGAGGTTTTGGCGTGTCATTGGACGGCCCAAGTTGCTGCAAGGTGGAATGCTGATCTGAGGTCAAGTCGGTATCCTTTTCCTGGCTGCTGAGCACTGGTAAAGATTGTCCAACATCAATTAGTGATGAACAACACCTGAAATAGAAAAATAATAAATAAAATACCAATCAACGAGGACGAACATTTTTTCTTTCTCGTAGTTCAGAGTCAGAGGCCTTCAGCCGTTCAAACAATCTCTTCATCAGACCGGTCACAACTGGATAAATCATTCATTCATCTGGTTGAGAGGGTCCTAAGGTAGCTCAAGAATACTGGATACTCGTCAAAGATACTCCTTAATTAAGGTTACTCTTGGATACTCATCAGGATACTCACGATACTGGATAACTCGACAATGAGCATATACAGTCCGTGGGTTAAACTTTTAATACACTGTGTTTTTGTCGCTGTTTCCAATCCTGATATCATGGCTATCGCGATTATTCTGATGGATGTCAATAAAACCTTCCGGATGTCGATAATTCCTTCCGGATGGAAAAGGCCCGTGATTGTCCCAATATTACCTGCGTCAAGAAGAGGTAACGGGATGATCCGACAAACTACAGGCTTCAAAGTCGTCTGGAGTCTTGTCTCAAAGAGTGCACAATGGATTTCGTCCTGGTTTTTCTTAACCAACCGCGTTGACGGCTTTTAACTAAGAAATTTCTATGGCTTTACATCGAGAATCAAAAATTGATGCATGTAATGATTGGCTTTTCCAAAGCCTTCGATGTTGTACCAAAACCTGAGCCACTCCATGCTGCTTGAGAAACTGTAGCTAGCTGGTTCTGGAACTCAGTTGTGAGAATCGACAGCCACCTTTCAGAGCCACGCAATGTAAACTCAGGGGTTTCGCAAGGAAGTGTACTTGGGCCATTGCTCTTCTAAACTTATCTCTAAACTTATGTCAACGATGCCAATATAGTCATCCAAAGTATCGTGAGGTCCCCATGGAAAATAATCCTCGTGTTGGTAAGGAAAAAGGAAAAATACTTTGCAGGAAAATTGGAATATTTTCGTATGCCCATACAGACTGCCTTCGAAATGTAGACTGCACCCCGAAATCGTTTAAGTCTTAATGACTGTGATTAAGCAGGAAATCCCCCTGCAACAGCGACACAAAATAAGATAGCAGGTATTGCCGCAAAGGATTACTCAATAAGCCATTAATCAACTTAACAGTCGCATTTGGCATTTGGCTTTTGCGGTGGCGCAACTGGCGTGTGCGTGCATAACTCATGTGACTCACACACAACAAACAAGCTATGCATGATGCGGGGGAGGGGAGGGAAAATCAACTTTTTGGTTTGGAAAAAGCAAGTGGTGACTGTTGATGATCCATGTGTCTCACCGATTCATGCTGCGTTTTTAAGTTTTCAATGCTGAAAGAAAGAGGGAGAAAAAAACAAACATATATCATCTGAAATTTACTTTTAGAAAGCTGCTTGAAAAATGCTTTAAACATTTTTTTTTCGTTCTTTCTTTTTGAAAGGTCTTCATCGTTTTTAAAACAGAACTGCGAGCTCACGAGAAAATGCTTTCTTTAACTCGTTAACCTGGCCGAAAAATCACCAGGCACACGTAGCCAAATCTTCCTGTTGTCTCGTTTCCGCTTGAAGAACTCTGGAAACGGAAACAAAAATCTCACCTGCCGCCTGCAGTATCGGTAATTTTACGCTTTCTATCTTGTATAATCTTTCCATTTGGGTCTGGTCGGGATAATAGGCTCCAGGTACACTGTGTGTGTGGAGCAGAAAGATAACGCACGAAAACAGCAGCTGGCTTTTACCCACGTGAAAATTCTGCACGAATAACTTTAAAACGATGAGCTAATTTCAATTACTTCAATTTTAATAACTTTATAACTTTGTAATTTCAATAACTTTAATAATTTTAATAACTTTATAACTTTGTAATTTCAATAACTTTAATAATTTTAATAACTTTAATTTCGATTTTCTTCATGATTTCCCACTGTGGAGGATATGAATTAATGCATAAAACTCACAGCAACTCAAAGCTGCTCAGATCGTTACAGCGGGACAACGGTGGAGCTGCCCCCGTCCCCCATGCACCTCAATGAAAAAGAAAAGGTCATGCAAAGTTCAATCAGGGAACGGATTGTGGTACCTCCATTTACATTATCAGGGGCTCTGATAAATGCTCAACGTGTTGTTTTGACTACGTATACCCAGAGGTTCACATATTTTGGAGCTTTCCCAGAGCGCCAAAGCGAAAACAAACACGTTAATTTCAAAACATGTGCTACCCAGATGCAGGTCATGCTGCAGTTTTTTGTTCGATTGCGAGTTGAGTGGCCAACGGACTTGTTCGGTAGCAAGCAGCAATGTTTTGAAAAATGGGAACTTCAATCATTCCAAAAGGATTGACTTGCAAAAAAAACAGGAAAGTAAGTTGCAAGAGAGATTCACGAAACACATAAAAGTATCAAACGCTATACTGGTGAGTTCGGATGATATGGGTTTTTGTTTGCAAGCATTTTGAGAGGCACATGTTGAGAGGCACATTTTGAGAGGCAACAAATATATTGGTGGTTTAGTTGGCCCAACTCTTTTTCCGTGGACGGTGGTCTTTCGATCTCCTGCATGTTCGAGGATCTATTGAATTATTGATTGCAGATTCCGGTTGGCACCTATCTTTATCACATTGTGTAATCTGAAACTTTTTTTGACTTCAAACCAGGGATGTCGACAATACTTAAATGGATCCACGGAATGTGCTGACATTATTTTGCACATCTTTCCCATCCAAGTGTTGACATACATCCGTGGTGAGAGAAAAAGCTTCAGCAAAGAGAGCCAATAATTTTTTTTTGCTATGACAGTAGACATTTGGGCTCGCTACATGTCTGTATACATACTGACCGTGTTGAGGTGTGGTCACTTTTCATTTTTCGTGTTTTGCGCAAAAAAAATTGAATTACACATGCATGGCTGGAGAAAAATTTTCTTCTTTATAATTTTATTTTAATCTTTGGTACTGCCCATGAAGGCAATGCTGGCATAACGACGAACAAAATCTAAGTCAAACAGTCAAAATTAAAAATTGTCAGAACATTTTTAAAAAACAAGGTCGAAAACAGATTGGCAACAAAAGAAGGGTCATGATCAGTCACAAGAGTTATTGCAAGGTGCGACGCCAATTGGGATGCTTTTGCCCTCAAAATTGTGGGGGATGCAGAGGGAAGAGAATTCCAATCTCGAATGGTGCGGGGGAAGAAGGGATTAAAAAATCGATTGGTACTGCAAACCGGACCAGTGAGTGGCAGGCCATTATTTGTTCTACACATAATTAAGTTCAATGGAATAGTTGGCTGGTAGAGAAAAATTGTAGGAATGTGTAACATATCACCCAACAATTTAATTAGCGCTCTCGGCGTGGTTGTTACAAGGGGGTTAAATCAAGTTCCGTCAATAAACCGGAAACACTTACGCCGCTTTCAAAAGATCCTGTTATCATGCGAGAAGCCCTCCTTTGGATCATTTCCACCCTAGATGCGTCCGCACGAGTAACAGGATCCCACACCGAACAAGCATATATTCCAGGATTGGTAGGACAGAAGCTAGGTATGCCTTAAGCTTGGCTCGCGGAAGAGTAACGAATATTCCTTGATATCAAACAAAGAGCTTTACTGGCTTTATCACAAGTGAAATTTATGTGATCCTTCCACGACAGATCGCTTGAAATCAAGACACCCAAGTACTTAAAAAGGGACACATTTTCAATTTTGGTTGCCATTTATGAAGTAGGCCTATGTTGCGTCACACAGTGTATTCTTGCGGCGACAGGAGAAGGACATGGATTTCGTTTTAGCGGGGTTGACCTGCATACCCCAGGCATCGCACCATGCGGAAACCCGGTTGAGGTCAGACTGAAGCAGCTCCGAGTCTGCAGGGGATGTGATTGCCATGAAAAGGATGATGTCATCTGCAAACAGGCGGATGCCAGAGGTAATACTGAGAGAAATGTCATTTATACAAATTAGGAATTTGAGTGTGCCCAACATACTACCCTGGGGGACACCAGAGGTGACGAACGACTCTGTAGAAGTGGCTAATTGAACTTGCACCATTTTGGGTCCTGGATTCTAAAAAACTTGATAAAAGGCGGAGGATAAAGGGAGGCAAATCTTGGCCCTCCAGTTTGGACAGGAGTTGATCATGCGGGACAAGATCAAAATGCCTTTATGAAATGGGAAGATGGCGAGAGTGACAAGGCCAATATCCAAAAGGACTTAAGATTCACATGACATATTTGGTCTAAACCCAAACTGATTTGGATGAAGAATTTCATTGTCAGATAAGAATTTCCTGATGGTAGTACCCAAAACTTGTCCAAAGACTTTAATCGAAACTCGCGGAATCGATGTCAAAAATCGAAAAATCGCTGCTCAATCCCGGAACTTTCTTGGATCGAAATTCTGAACACTCCAGATAGAGCGTTGAACAAATGCGAACTGAAGAAGACAACCTTGACAGAAAAGCAGACGTCGCTGAACCCTTTATTTGGATACCCTGATGGGTAAAATGTTGAACCATAACTCCAAATGAGCAAAATTCCATCCGAATCTCTCATTTTTGAAAATGCTGACAGCATGCGAAATAACACTTCGCAACAAAGCGATTGAAAAGACTTCGCACAAAGCGGTCTCTAAACACTTCGCAACAAAGCGACCTTTAACACTTCGCAACAAGGACATCTCAAACACTGACGCAACAAAGCGATCTCAAATGCTGCTTCACAACAAAGCGATCTTCAACACATCACAAGAAAACTATCACAACAAAGCGATCTTGAACACTTCACAACAAAACGATCTCAACACTTTTTTCTAATTTGTATTTTACATTTTGTATGCCATGTAAATGTAACATAACACATGCATCATACACGTATCAACACTCAAGGATTGAAGGAAACGGGGCAAGGATGCGGCAAAAACAGACAAACAGAAAAGAAACTAAGTTGAAAAAATAACCAGTCAGAATGAGGAGAGTTTGAAAAAGTGAAATTCACTCGAGGAGTGTGGGATTTCCAATTAAATTGGAGTCCTTAGGGAGAGAATTCCATTCCCTAAAGGTTTTAGGAAAAATGAATGAAAGTGCGCGTGTTTAACTTTATAGTGGGAAACAAAAATCTGTTGGTCTGTGAGGGCGGGGGCAACAATTGAACTGGCTTGCTCGATCATCTGGAAGAGGGTTGAAAATGGAACCTAACGATTTTTTTATAAAGTGTAAAGGCGTCTGTCGGGCCTTCTCTGAAACAGAGGTGGAGGCCGAGCTCACTATAGATAGTCTTTGCACTGGATGTGTAGCCGTGGTCGATCATTATGAAACGTGCAGCACTTCTCCGCCCTTTTCAAGAGCGCCAATGTGACTTACAAGTAAGGGATCTCAGGCACAGCACCCAAATTCAGGCACCCATATTCATATAACGGTCTTCAGTAATTGACGGGCCATAGGAGATTTTTCTCAGACTTTTAAACCACGGGGCAATGTAATTTTCCATTTGGCATGAGCTGCAAAACGCATTGCATGAAGGAATGCGTTTTGCGGCGCATGCCAAATGGAGAATTACATTGCCCCGTGCTTTAAAATTCCGATAAAAATCTCCTATGGCCCGTCAATTACTGAACACTCCGTAGAATGGACTGACAGACGTTTTGAACGACATTAGCTTTATTTTTTGCGTACTTCTTGCTTCCGTACATTACTTTTTTCTGTGTGAAAACGACTTTTTTCTCTGCAACAAACCGATCTCAAACATTTCGCAACAAAGCGATCTCAAACACTTCGCAAGACAAAGCGATCTTGAACACTTCACAATAAAGCGATTTTGAACGTTCGCAGAGGATAGTTTAACGTTTTCTCGTGATATGCACCTCGGCATAGATGTGTATTCATTCCCCCGACTCTTCGCCGTAATTCATAGCACGCGAGAGTTCATGATCAACGTAGGCGCATTTTGGAATCAACAAATTCGCTCCAAAATCACGACATTCGTGTGAGGCGTGAAACTATGTGTCAAACACTGTTGAATTTGGATGGCCCTACAGGCGTAAAATTTCTCCATCATGTGCGATCAATGGCGATTGGGTCTGCCAATTATTGGTATGATAAGTTGGCTCCTTCTTGCGCTTGCATTCGCACTATCAATGCTTTCCCGTTTCAAAAGTGATTTTTGAGCTGCTGAAAAAAAGAACATGCTGCATTTTGGTGATTGGTGCTTGCTTTGCTTGTGTTGGACCGATGAGGAGAGCAAGGCAATATAGTTTTTCATCAAGAGACAAAGCCACCCAAATTATTATTATTATTTATTGTTATTATTGTTACAAAAAGTTTATCCTGGCGACGGTCAATCAATCGGCGCAGCCAGTTAAAAAAAAAGAAGAAGCAGCAAAAGCTTTGTCAGGTGATTACAAAAAGAGAAGAAGAGAAAAACAAAGAATGATCAAAGACAACGGCAACTGCGAGGTAATTCAATTAAGGGTAAGAAACCTATTAAAACACGGACCAGGAATGCAACAAAGGGGAACGAGCAAAAGAAACATTTAGACTCTAATGACTGGTTCGAGAAACGACAGCAAGGGAGGTTCTAATTGAAGCCGTGTCACGTGGAAGAGCGTTCCAAATGGCAATTGTTTTCGGAAAGAAGGAATCAGCAAGGACGGTCTTTCTTATGACAGAAGAAGTGAAACAGAGACCATGGTCTGTTCGACGTTGGACAGGTTTCAGAAAATAATCTGGAGGAATAGCTGCGTCAATTTCACCAATGGCAAATTTCCTTCACAGGTCTATGCTGTGTGCACGGCGTCGAGATTCAAGGGTGCACAGGTTCAGGCGAGTATAGCTCTAGCTGCTCGTCTCTGGACATTTTCAATTTCCTGAATGTCAATCCTCTTGGATGGGCTCCACACAGCACGCGCATACTCAAGTATGGGTAACACCATTGTAACATAAGGCAAATCCATGCCTTAACCCTGTATCTCCAGCAACCAATGTGACTGCCGTGTACCATTGATCCGAATATTCCGCGGGGGTTGAACATGACATTACATGCGAAATTGATCAGGAATCGCAAAAGGCGACCGGATATCGCCATTTTTGCAACACCACCGACACATATACCGACACTAACATGACATGACACCAAGCCACCGACACATGTCGCCTTGCGAGATAGGAGAGTCAACTTACTTTGTTGATGGAGCAGAAAGATCCATTTCTTCTTCCTCGAACAAGTCGGCAGAAGCAACCAATCTCCTTTTTCTGCTCACCCCAATGATGAGGGGTTGTCTATCACACGCGGGGCTGTCCATCACCTCTTATATGGACCACGATCGCAATGCATCACTTTCTTCACGATCTCAACAGTCGGACGGTTTTTAAGGACTTATTGCTAAAAAGTTCGCCCCATTTTAGGCCAATACATTCCACGGCATGGTTTTCAATTTCATCGCTCGATCTGTAACGTACGAAGTAAATTTGCGAAACGATCTTTCTTGTGCTTTTCAGCTTGGTAAAGGTGGATTGAATCAAAAAATGAACAAAACTCGGTCACACTACCAACAAAGAGTCCGTCGTGTGATGTGATAATCAGTTGAGACGAAACCCATTTCATATACCTACGGTGCATGGAAAGGACAAAAGTCGATCGAGTTTGTTCTTGCAAGTTAGAAACAGATTGATATCTTTCGGAAATAATTTGGAATTTGGACATTTCTCTGCGATTTCAATGTTGCATTTTTCATATTTCGGCACCCACAAAACCAATTTCTGTTCAGGTCCAGGTTTGGAAAGACAGGCATCCACAAGATCGCCAAAAGAAAATTTTGGATCAGAACATTTTGGCTGTTTTTTCTCAGAAGGCACCTGCCAGACACTGGTATAGCCAGGCCCAAGACACTGGTAGCCAGGCCCAAGTTTTCAGAGGAAGACATCGGACATGTGCGAGTGTAGTTTTCTCTTGCATGCAAAAACAAAAAACACCACAAAATGACACAAATCGATGAGCATCTTTCCATGCTTGGTTTTGGTTCCAAAGCATATTGTCCCACAGTGGTAGGTTATAGTCCCTTGACAAACCGGATGTGTGTATAGAAGTCAAGAAGTCTTGCCGCAATTGTGGAAGCATCATGTAGACTCATGGTCGATCACTTTTCCAGCCGATGCTCAGTCATCTGAGATACTCAGTCGTCTGAGATGCTCCGTCGTCTAAAATGCTCAGTCGTCAAGATGCTCAGTCGTCCAAGATGCTCAGTCGTCCAAGATGCTCAGTCGTCTAAGATGCTCAGTCGTCTAAGATGCCCAGTCGTCTGAGATGCTCAGTGTGGTGGTCGGTCGTCCAAGATGCTCAGTCGTCTGAGATGCTCAGGCGACAAAAAGTGCTCAGTCGTCTGAGATGCTCAGTCGTCAAAATGATCAGTCGTCAAGATGCTCAGTTGTCCAAAATGCTCAGTCGTCCAAGATGCTCAATCGTCTAAAATGCTCAGTAGTCTGTGATGCTCAGTCGTCCAAGATGCTCAGTCTTCTAAGATCATCAGTCGTCTAAGATGCTCAGTCGTCTGAGATGCTCAGTCGTCCAAGATGCTCAGTCGTCTGAGATGCTTAGTCGTCTAAGATGCTCAGTCGTCTGAGATGCTCAGTCGTCTGAGATGCTCAGTCGTCTGAGATGCTCAGTCGTCTGAGATGCTCAGTCGTATAAGATGCTTAGTCGTCTATCAATAAGATGCTCAGTCGTCTAAGATTCTCAGTAGTCTAAGATACTCAGTCGTCTAAGATGCTCAGTCGTCTAAGATGTTCAGTCGTCTAAGATGCTCAATCGTCTAAGATGCTTGGTCCTCTGAGCATCGTCTGAGCATCGGCTTCTTCCAAATATCGAATGTGAGACAACATGATGCATTCATGCCGTGCTCCAGGGAAGCATTCCAAATTGGGAACCTATAATTTGCTTTTGGCTCTGGTCAGACGCTTCTTCCAATGCATGCAGTATTGCTCACAAATGCAATCTGAATCTAGAAATGTGGAAATATGTACGAACAGCGCAAGACAGGATAAATCCCACGAATAGTTTTGACTGTTTTCCCCGTTATTTCATCGCCATCCACCCGCTCTTCTGCATCGCAACCACAGCACTTTGTTTTGGTTTTGCATAAAAACAGTGTTATCACTTCGCTTTGTCCGTCTGCTTTCGAACTGGGATTGGATTTGGATGGAAGGATTTAAGTAAAAAAACCGGATCATTCGCATTGTCGCTTTCGGAATCGCCAGAATAAAAAAGGCTGAAATTTCACGTTCGAATTTCGCAATTATTGTTGGCAATGTTGCGATCAATGGCGAGATGCTGTTCGCGGGAAACCTTTTCGCCTGAGTGATGAGATGAGAGCAGCGGCAGCGACAAGACAGAACCAGATTCGGCTGAAAGGCTGAAACTCTGACTGAAATCAGATGAAAGACCAAATTTGGCGAGGAAAACCAGTGAGACCCAATTCCATTGTTTCAGTTTGACCGATCACTGGGCTTGGGCAGTGCGCCGGAGAAAAACGGCCATGCACTTGGTTGGGTTTCTTTGAAGCTTGTCCACATACACTCCAGCACCACACTCCAGATTTAAAAGCCTCTCCACTCGCGGCCATCCCAGACCACCAAAATACCTGATATCATCAACATGTTGAGCACATCTAATTTCGAATGAAAAAAAAATAGGAGAGGGGAGCCGCTATCTGATCAAAACAATAAAAATTGTAATTGTGGTTTGAAATCAATTTGTCAGTGAGTGCCTTTTTTCAATTTCAGCTTCTCCAGAGCTGAGCTGCTGGAAACATTCGATGCAAACAAAAAGAAGAAAAGATTGATTTCCTCACCGGTTCGGATGCAAGAACACACATTCTACGAATCGCCTCACTTTCCCAGATTCGTGTTTGGTCGAATTTTTCAAACTGCAAAACTCGCAGGAAATCGTGTTTTTCAATGAAGAAACAAAGATTCCTGACGTGAGGACATCCAACATCTCCGAATTGCGAATCTGCTTGTCTGCATGGGACTGCGGGCGCCACGATCGTGAACTTGATTCGAAGTTTCTGATGCATTTCTTTACACAATTGATCATTGAAATGCAAAAAGGATGCATTTCTTTGGCCAATGTTGATCATTCAAATGAACAACACATGCACACCAACTCAGTGAACGTAGCCCAGGCGAAAGCAAACCGAAACGGCAAAATTTGTTGAGAAAAAAGTCTCCCTACAAAACGCCGAAAAGGAAAAATCCAGCCAAAATCAAACACATGCACGGATCCCAACATCCAATCCAATTTGCTTATTATTATTTTTTTATTATTTTTTTTATTATCAGATCTAGTCAAGTGTTACGACACGTCAATAAATAAAATGAACAATTAAACAAGTTAAAAACATGCACGAAAGTGGTCAAATTATAAGAGAAAAAGCCACGGTGTTCACAAGCAGCAATCACGTTTAATCAGGGTTCCGAGGATGTATATATTCATGCTCAAGGGCATTCCAATCTCTGGCCGTTCGGGGGAAAAAACTATTGAAGTATGGGTTGAATCGAATAACAGGCCCTCTAACATGCGTGTTAATGTGAGTTCGACGTGCGTTCTCAACCGGTGAAAAGGAATGCGGAAAAGTCAGAGGGGTTCGCCCGGATAAGATATCTGAAAACAATGCTAAGCGCCTGGATTTTCGTCGTTCATTGAGGGTTGTAAGACCCAAAGTGCTAAGTAGATGAGAGACACTGGTGTCACGTCTGAAATCCGCGGCAATCATACGCCCAGCAAGTCTCTGAACGCGCTCCAAGGCAGAAATAGACACACAAGAAAGGGATCCCAGACTTCGCACGCGTATTCCAATTGAGGCAGAACGAAAGTTTTGTAAGCAAGGAGCCTAGCTTTGCAAGATGCGTGCCGAAGATTTCTAAATATGTACCCAAGGGTTTTGCGGGCCTTGGAAGTAATGTTCTCTACGTGAGGACCCCAGGATAGCTTGCTGTCAAGGTGAACACCGAGATACTTAACTGTAAAAACATGAGAAATTGACTGGTCAGATAGTGTGTAAATTGCCTCGGAAGAATTATATGAGTTGCCAGAAGCATTTCCGCGTCGAAATTCAGTCCAAGAACACTTGTCTGGGTTAGGGGAACCATGCCCCACTTCTTGCTCCATTCATCAACCGCCTTAAGATCGCTTTGCATTCTCTGAATATCCGCACGCCCAGAAATAGGGGAGTAAATAACGACATCGTCGGCAAACATTCTGATCCTACAATTGATTGTCCGCGGAAGGTCATTTATATAAAGGATAAAAAGAAGGGGACCTATTACGCTACCTTGAGGAACCCCAGATCGCACAGGTTTTGATAACTGGGACTTGAAGCTATTGAAGGACACAACGAAACGCCGGTTGGAGAGGTAACTTTCGAGAAGTGACAACATGGATGGAGAAAACCCGTAGGATTGTAATTTTGCTAAGAGTAAAGGGTGTGGAAAG
>JASGXE010017663.1:0-37360 GCA_030068105.1 Sinentomon sp. SZTP_YWyxl
TAATTAAAATTTCTTCCCTTACGCCATTTCAAAAGAACAACAGAACAAAGTAAAATTGGTAGGGTACCCCCTAGGCCAAAAGTTAATCATCCTTGGAGACAATTTCCTGGAAAAGTAAAGAGGGCGAACCGAAGGATAACCCTCGGGTAAGGAAGAAAATTTCCCTCCAGTAAGGATTGGTTCTCTTTTTGGACTTTATTTTCGGAGGATTTTTTGAGGTTCGAAGATTTTCGGTTTTGGTTTTAAGCAGAATTTTTAAAATTGAGAATGTCTCCCAAAAATGGATTTGAGGTATTTTTTGAGCTATTCGAAAATTTGCATTTTCCTTTTGAAATTTTGAAATTTTTAATTGAGGAATCTTAAATTTTGATTGGGATTTTTTCATTGCCATTGGAATTTGACATTTTTTCCCCCACGGGTGGAAATTGGATTTTCTTCTCCAATTGATGAAATTGAATTTTTATGGCCGTTGTTGAATTTTTTTTTTGGAAATTGGGAATTTGGATTTTTAAACCAGCGTTTCATTTTTTTTTTAGTTGTAATGGAAAGTTAATCGTTCGATTAAATTTTTTTTTTTTGAGGGTTTTGGTTAAAATTTTCCTCAGCATTTTTTTATCTTATACATTTTCTGGTTTCAGTTTTTTTAAAGCTTGTATTTTGCTTTTTTTTCTTGTAGTTTTCTGGTATTTATTGCTTGCATGCATTGCAGTTTCACATTTTTTGTAACGAGTCTTCTTTTTGTTTTTTTTTTTTTTTGTACTTGTCTTCCAAGAATATGTCCAATTTTTTGTTGCTCATCTTTACGTTTCCAGTTTTTTTTACAGTGGGTGTTGGATTTTCATCTTTTTAATAACATTCCCTTTTAGGTCAGTGCAAAAGATGGCCTTCATACACTCTTCATTTCCTTAATTTAGGTCAGTGCAAAGGATGGTCTTTCGCAGATGAGCGGATATTTGCAAAAGAAGGAGCGAAAGACGTGGAAGAGGTGTTGGTTTGTCCTCAAAGACAGGGTGCTGTTCGAGTATGGTGCACCTGAGGATGTCGTTGCAGTTAGGAGTATTCCAATTTTAGGATATCAGTTGGAACCATGTCCAAAGGTCAGAATTAGCATGATTGTGTCTTTTTTGCAAGACCATTATCGATTGTCAGATTTTTGTTAATCACACCATGTAATCACACCATGTTATTCCACCAATGTTAGTCAGTTGCACCACAGTATTCTGATCTTGGTGATCCACAGCATTTTCCGATTCAATTTAACAACAATTTAACCTGGCCCCTGGCATGACCAGAACCTGGAAACCTGAAAAAAACATTTGGTCGTATTTCCCATTGCAAACCACCCTCAGGTTCAACTCAACAGAGCCAATTCAACAGACGGATGCATCTTTCAATGCAACAATGGAAAAGGAATAAGCGTTGTGCAGAGAAATAAAATTTTCGCAACACAAATCTATTCATTGAACTAGTTAAACCTGAGGGTGAGTTGCAATGGGGAATGCGGCTGATTAATTTCCAAGTATGGGCCTTCAGACCTTGAAAACCCTTGAATTTGATTATTTTTGTTAAAAATCTTGAAAATTTTAATCCGGTAGCATTCAAAGCCTGTTCTTAGCAGATACCACTGGCGTTTGAAGGATTCTGTCTCCCTGACCCCTGCCAGGAGCTTAGTCCCTTAGATCCCTGCTGGGGTTTCCACCCAGACACATGGAAGAAATTCCAGTGGTCGTGCCAATGCACTGGATATCTGATTTAGCTGGGCTTGACACTGTTTCTCGCGTTACACCAAATGCAATGTCGTGTTTGCAGTGCTTGTTGCCGTTGATTTTGTAAACAGTGCCTGAGTTTGCAATGAACTCAAGTTTTTTCGTAAAAGAGTTTTGAACGAAGATTAAAGTCGCGCTTTTAAATCTTTCCTTTTGTTTGCAGAAATATCTCTCCCACGAAGGCTATGAACCAAGGCTCATCTTCTGTTTATCACATCCTGGCCAACGACCTCTGACCTTTTATGCTGACAATCAGCAGGCCGTCGACAGGTTCGCACTATTTCTCTTGTTCTTCTTATGCTAGCAGTGGTGAGATCCTGTTGAGGGTTAAGATTACCTCTGAGTTGTGAGGTAAATCTGGCCATTTAAGCAATGTTGATTTTTCCCTCTTAACTCGGAGGTAAGCTTAACCCTCGACTGGATCTCGCCGCCGAAGGGGATGTTATAGGAGCATCGCTGGTAGTTTTTGCCATGTGGCTTCCCTGATATTGTTACCTGCCCGGCCTCTTTCTGGACCTGTGGCAAGCTGTGGTGCTTTGACGTGACTGCACAAGGGACATCCTCTTCTTAACGTAAGCGTGAAAGGCTGTGCCACGATAACCTTTTATTTCTTGCCACGTTAAGACACTTGCAAAAATATGTACTCACCAGGGATTGAACCGAAGCCCTTCGGATCATGAGGCAGGTGTGCCAGGCACAAGAACACAACATTGAGATGACTTAGGTAGGGCCTCAAGAATGATAGCTCATTGTGGCTCTCTTTCGAATCCTGCATTGGATTACGGGCTATCCAGGGGCAAATTTTAGCACGAGTTGTCTCGGTGTCAAGGGGATGTGATCCGTTGTCAAATTTTTTTTAGAATTTTCCTAAAATTCCCAACTTGTTTACACTGTCAAAAAAATAATGAGAATTTTCCTATGTTGCCCAACTTGTTTACACTGAGTCATCTTCATTACTGCAGTGACAGCAATCTCAGGTTTCACAAGCAGAATGCTAGTTCACATTCAAAGTGTAATGAGATTCAATCCATTTTCATTGAAATTGGAAACAGATGTCAACAGATTTGCCATCAACACATGCCTCGTGGCTTGCACCGGTTCCCATCTGAACACCGAAGTTAAGCAACGTTAGGCCAGGACAGTGCTTGGATGGGAGACCACCCTTGTACCCCAGGTTGTGCTGCTGGAAGGGGGCATAGTGGCCAAGTCTCCCGTCTCCTTCGGATGGGACGTTAAGCAGGAGTTCCCGTGTGCATCATCCCACTGCACACGTTAAAGAACACAATACACAAAAGTCACACAATTTCCAAGAGTGCTGTTCAGTTATCCTGCGGGTTGGCATGGCTATAGCCGGAAAACTGGTGGTGTGGATAGTTGTGGATTCGGTCTGGAGCGGTGGGGGTGCTGGAGTAGCTGATTGCAGCATCATACTGCGCACATTTGAACACCTAGAAGCCACACATCACAAGACACATCTCCACTCTGCAGAGCATGCTCTCTTTGGGAAATCCTGCGGTTTGGCATGTGCTGTAAAACTGATCCGAGCCGTTTCCGTTGAGCGTAGAGTGGAGTTGGGCTACGATTATGGTGCATTGTTCTCCTTGCGAGCCCAAGTTGTGCAACAAGGTTCATGCTGAGCAACCATAAGGCCGTCAGCTCAAGATGGCGAATGGAGATCGTAAAAATAAAAACTCAAAAATTTGGCATGTTGATACTTTGACACAAACTGACAAACTGACACGAGGATGACGCCTTTGAGGGAAGGAAGACACGCACCAAATATTCAAGTTTCTCATCCATGCAATAGTGAAATTTTGGCTAATGCCCCCCTTGTTCTGAAATTTCAGTTTGATTGCTGCCCACTACCTTGTTTTGATCATAACATTAAGGGGAGCCCACCCCGGCAAGATGAAAATTCCGAAAATTTCTCACATTTTCAAATGCGCTTCTCCCTGATACTGTGATGTTTTCTGAGCATTTTGGTCCAAGAATGAGCAAAATCCGTTGAGAAATGGCTTCTCAAGAGCAAATTTCAGCATGCGATGCAAACGCGTCTGCAGCTTTTTCAGCATGTCTCCAAAAATAGACTTTTCGAAAACCTCGTTTTTCTCGCATTTTGATTTCCGGTTGTAAAGAAACTTGCGAACAGCATATTATTTCAGTCATTTTGAGGGCTAGAGAGGCGAAATTTGGTATGCTTACGTAAAAAAATATGCTGAAGGGACTGACAGAGCCGGATTTCTCATTTTTTTTCATCCAAAAACATCAAATAGCATCTCGTTGCATAATGGAATGTTTTTTTACCGCGAGTCAATTTTTTACAGAAAAAACATGACCTTAGAGTGAAAATTTTAAAATTTGGGCTCTGTCAGTCCCTTTCTCAGCATTTTTGGTCCAGAAACATATATCACTGTTTCAAAATTGGTTTCAGTTAGGCCATCGCCAAGAAAGCGCGAACTTTGTATCTTATTTGTTGAATATCTAGGGAACCAGGTGAGGTACAGCATTGAAATTTTGCACAAGGCATTCCTCTCAAGGGGCTAATTATGCCCTCCAAATATCAGCAAAATCGGTCAACAAACACCGAAGTTGGTCTGCTAGGGTTCAATGCAAACCCCCCCCCCTTAATCATGTGCTTGTAAAATAATCATGAATTCTTCTTTTTCTCAGATGGAAGGAAGCCATGAGGAAGGGTATCGTTTTGGAATGATAATTCTGCTCATTTTACCCCACCGTCGTCTGCTCAAAAACCAATTCTTTTCGGCCAAAGACGTCGTCCTCTTACTGTGCCGCAGGCCTTAGTGTCCGTGTCTACTTTCGGTGCAATCTGTTACTTTAACATCTCTTGGCCTTATCTTTTTGATCTGTCATGTTTGTTGATCAATCATGTCGTGTCAAAGGAGTATTCGCATGGTGATTGGTCGAAACGCAGGCTGCTTCTTATTTTTTTTTTTTAATTTTGACGAAAAACCTGCCCAAACCGGTTGATGATAATCCATGCACAGTGCAACTCTGAATCACCGTTCCAGAAAACTTGCCATTCGAAGCATGACTCTACAATGGCCAAAGACTATTTTGTCGGGTATGGTCTGTTTTTCAAGCAGTCATTGTAGAGAGAAGGGTCCAATGGAAAACTACTTCGCTGTTAATTTCGCCCTGATATGAGAGAGTTTTCTCGACTTTCATTGTCAGCCCTCCGTCATACAATGCGATCTCATTTGAAAATCGACCTTTTCGTACCGAACTTTCCACCGAAGTTGTTTTCCACTGGACCCTTGTCTCTGCCATCAGGGCTCCCAGGCGAATCTTTATACCTGGCAAAAATCTTGATTTCAAAATACGGATCGTGAAACCTTGATAAAAAAAAAAAAACATTGAATTTGACGGATTTTTTTTTTTTTTTTTTTTTGTAAAAAAAAGTTGGAAATTGTCATCAGGTAGCATTCATTTCTGATTTCTGAGAACGTGTTCTTGTTGATAGCTCTGTATTTTGAGGGATTTTGTCTCCCAAACCCCCTGCCAGGAGGAACTCAGTCCCCAGGAAGCCTGCTGGTGGTGCTACCCCAGACCCCACTTCTGTGGCCGATGACCACGGGTGCTCATGGATACCGCTTTCTGTCACTTGAGAAAGTCTTGGGAAGCCTTGGGAATACCCTTGAAAAACTTGGGAAAACCCTTGAAAAACCGAGGGGAAAACCTTAAAATGGAAATCGCTGGGAACCCTGATCAATGGCAGTGCAAAGTTTTATTGACATTTATCAGGTCTTCATTAATGCCTTTCTGATCACTATACTTTTGTATATTTGTAAAATTTTGCCAAAAGGCATAAATCTCTTTATCCCCCTTCGTCTTGTGCCTTTCGCTTTACACCGGTTATAACTAGTTTTTCTACAATCAACAATTTAGTCATAATTTGGATCAGGAAGCGTGTAAAAGAACCAAAGACAGAAAGCTAGATGTTTACGGATCCAAGTGTAAAACGTTTGTAATTGAATAATTATTGTGCAGTGAGGTCTGCGAGTTTCGACAGTAGGGACAGGTAGAAACTTGGAGGGGGTGTTTTACTTGTTATCGCTCTTACCAGGCATTTCCGACATGTTTTTCTTTCTCCACGACATGTTGAGACTTGTCTATTCACGTTGCAGTCTCTTCTGAGGACGGCTCCGTGGTGCACGGTCAAAAATTGGTCTCCTCCACCAGTGGCGATTCCTGGAATCGCAATTGAGGCATTCAGTGCGCCCCCGCGAAGCGTTGCGCGAAGCGCAACACCGGGGGAGGGGTCCGGGGAGGGGGGTCCCCCTCCCCGAAGGGGAAGAAATTTTGAAAAAATGTCACCTCAAAAGGTGCTCGGAATGCTCACTTTTTCAAAAAAAACTCAGCAATTTTCACACAACCTCGTATATACGCCCTTCGTTGAATCGCTGCGTGGAGGGGAAAATCAAGATTGGGAGGCATATCAGGAGGGGGTTCACAGGGCAGAGCCCCCAGCGGAGGGTCTGGGTTGAAGAAATTATGGAAATTTGGGTTCATTTGCATGCAACCTGTATATTCGCATTCTGGAGGCCAAATTTCCATGCAAAAAGTGCATACCCGGACGAAAGCAAAAGCCAGGTCATTTCTTGTCAGGGTCAGTCTTCTCTCCTACCCCCACGAAATGGCACTAAATTTTGCAGGTGTCTTAAAATTAATGAAAAACCCAGCTGCAAAATCCAAATACAACACGCAATGTGGATTTCAGAGACATGGGAATTGGGCTTGGACCAGCCTTGGCAAAACTGTTCCCATTTGACGAATTCGAGCAACGAACGATGGCGTAGAAAGGAAAGCGGAAAAAGAGCATCTTTTCCTGACACCCAGTATTCACAATTGAGATGTGAAGGGTCAGTTTTTGTTGTTGCACCATGCACCAATTGAAAGAACCCACATCCCAACCGACCCGAATGCCATCTCTGTCGGAGCACGCGAGTCTCAGTCTCGCAGCTGATGGTTGAAGTGGTCTGTCCACCGGACTCCTTGCATGCATTTCTCGCTCCGAATTCAATCTGCCCAGTGAATGCATTGGCTGCTGCATTAGCGGCTGTCCCCTCACTTCTACCGCCGCTTTCTTGTGGTGGGGCTGTGCCTCACGCTGCATTCGGTTCATCAAGACGAATGCCATTGTCTTTTGTGTGTTGCAGCACCAACAGGGGCATCCCATTCAGAAGCAAGAGTGCCTCGAAGTCGGAACTTGAAACATATTTGCGCAATTCCGAAGCTGACTGCTGGCAATTGTTGGTAATTTTTGTGGGAAATGAATTGCCCAAATGTCCAATGAATAATTGTTCCTTTGTCAAGTAAAAATGATTTCGGAAACAGAGTTGAAGGCATTCAGTGAATGCGTTGAATGCATGGACGAGACGCCACTGTCCTCCACATGTCGACAGATCTTTGTGACTGTACCGACAGGCGATACTTTGTCACCCGTCAGAATTGCAATGCCAAACTCGCCTGGTGGGAGTGTGAGCGTCGTGTCAAAGCACCCTTGCAAGTTTCCACCCTTCATTTTTCGTCCTCCAGAGAGAGTATGGTGGTGACAGAATTAATGTGTCATGCATGTGAAATGTGTGACTGTTCAGATTTCAACAAAACCTCCATGCTGCAGAAATAAAAGATCCTATTTTGTTACCGAGTTCTAAATCTGACACCCCTCGGAAGTTCTGTTGCAATCTGGCGCTTTAAGTTCCACTGCTTGCATGAGAGCAGAAAAAATGTAAAGTAGATCAACATTCATTCTGTCACTCTGTTCTCATTTGATTTGTTCACCTGCAATTTTATAAATTAGGTCAGTCAAAACTCATCGAACATGGAGAGATTCCAAAGGTCTGGCTTTATGCGAAGAGTTTTGGCGGAAGTGTAATTTTTGACCCAAAAGAATTGTAAAATAGGTTAGTTAAGTTTTCACTCAGCTCTATTAACATTCACTTTATTTTTCTTGTTAAGTTTTCCTAGTCACTGTAGCACAGCATTTACATTTTGCTTGATTTTGTTTGTCTTTTTTTTGTCTTGAATCAAATCGGTGATCAAATGCTTCTTTCTTGTTTGCCTGTTTTGCTTTGCTGTGATTGTTTCTAACATTAAATACACAAAAAAAAAATGCCTACCCTCATTTTGGGCACCTGAACCTGCATTTAGGGGGCACTGTTATTTTTCAAGTTATTATGAAAGGGTACTCTCATTATTTCAAATTGTAAAAGAAGCACTGTGCTTTTCAGTCGACAGAGAAAGGAAGGGACAACCGGATTCAAATAACCGAAAAAGGACACTCTAATTTCAAAAAAAAAAAAAAAAAAAACGGGCACTCATTTTCAAAAACAGAAAAAGGACACTCATTTTCAAAAAAAAAAAAAATCAAAAGGGCACTTTTTTTTTCAAAAACAGTAAAAGGGTAATCTGTTTTTCAAAAATAAGGCACGGTCATTTTCCGAAACAGAATAAAGGGCACTCTCAATGTTCACAATCAAAAGTTGAAAAAGGGCACTCTAATTTTCAAACATAAAATGGGGGCTCTGCCGGCTCTCATTTTCAAATAACAGAAAAATGGTGCTCTCATTCTCAAATATCAGAAGAAGGGCACTCTCATTATTTTCAAACAGATAATGGGGAATCTCATTTTCAAATAACCGAAAAATGGTGCTCTCATTCTCAAATATCAGAAGAAGGGCACTCTCATTATTTTCAAACAGATAATGGGGAATCTCATTTTCAAATAACCGAAAAATGGTGCTCTCATTCTCAAATATCAGAAGGAGGGCACTCTCATTTTCAAACAGAAAATGGGGACTCCCATTTTCAAATAACAGAAAAATGGTGCTCTCATTTTCAAATAACAGAAGGGCACTCTCATTTTCCTACAACAGAAAAAGGGCACTCTCGTTTTCAAATCACAGAAAAATTGGTGCTGCCATTTTCAAATAACAGAAGGGCACTTTCTTTTTCAAACAACAGAAAAAGGGCACTCTCATTTTCAAATGACATAAAAATTGTGCTATCATTTTCAAACAAGAAAAGGGCACTCTCATTTTCAGACAACAGAAAAAGGGCACTCTGATTTTCACATAACAGAAGAAGGGCACTCATTTTTAAACGACAGAAAAGAGGGCACTGTCATTTTCAAAACCTTGGGAAACCTTGAAAATGATTTTCTAAAATCGATCCCTGGGAAGCCTTTCAGAGCAGTCTCTTAGTTTGTTGCCCCTCTTTGAATGCTGTCAACTCAGGAGGTTGGGGTTTGTATGCTGGAGGGGATCCCAGGAGATCGGAACATATTTCATAAAAAGTTTTCGGTTGCCTTTGTGGCACTCCGATCGATCGCATACTATTTCCCAATCGTCTCTTGCAAAACCGGTTATGTGATGTGATCTTTGCTCTAGAAGACTGTTTGCATGCGTAGTTTTTTATCCTGTAGATTTAGATTTTAGGCCAATTGTTGGTATTAATATATTTTGTATTAGATCTTGATAACCAATCCAATCAACTGTTTTTCAGAAACATTTGCAATTTTAATTGATCTTTGCATTATGATTGAAATGGTGAATCGTAAAATTCTTTTCTCTATACCTTTTTTAATAATTGTTAAAGATATTTAAATCGGATTGCAGTGCATCATTTTACAAGATATTTTGCATCCAACATTAGAACAAGATATTTGGTTGCTGTGATGCATCCAACCTTGGAACAAGATATTTTTCTCAGATTGTGATCCATTCAACTTTTGAACCGAATATTTTTGGCTGTGGTGTGATTCATCGAAATGGATATTTTTGGCCGCGGAGTGATGCATCCAACCTTAGAACAAGATATTTTGCTCAGATTGTGATGCATTCAATTGAATTGAATGGTTACAGTTCGGAATACCTGCCGACTGCCGCCTCCGCCGTCTCATTTTTTCGAACCGCCGCCTCGGTGCCCTTTCACGCCACCTCCTAAATATGAGAAAATGAGTCGGGGATATGGCGGAGGCCGATTTCTTGATTTTTCTATACATTTGTGCTTAGGTTAGGTCTGTTTAACTTGGTTTTCATGAAGATTTTGCGACATTTGCACCATTTGATCTTAAAGTTTTTCAAACCAAAGTATCCCAACCCCAGACGTTAGTTGTTTTCGATGTGAACCGCTGGCTTAGCATTAGCAATCACCGTCTGCGCTTTTATTTTTCTGCGCTGTGGATACGGTCAACTTCAAAATAACCTGCAAATTCTTCAGACAATGTGATGGGATATTGGCTTCATGGTGCCATCGTGATCTATGCATTTCACTCGCATCGCATGAGATGGGATTCTTATCCGTGTGACTGGGATCTGATCTTCTTTACAGAACTGCCTGATCGAACCATTATTCCACCTGCCCCACCCACGGGCAGTGGCAAAACGGCTCGGCAATGTTCTCAATCCAGCAGGTTCGACAATGGAAACAACTCCCGTCTGCAGTGAAAAGGCGTGAACGGACAGGTACACTTCGGAACGCAACAGGCCGGCTGGATGTGCCATTACCTGACAAAATCAGCATCCACCCTAACAAAAGCTACCCGAAAACCAGCAACCCAAGAAGTTGAGGACAAGAAGTGCAAGAAGTTCAAGTGTTTGGTTTGGTACCTTTACGTTAAACAACAAAACGTCTGCGAAATTGGTGTTTGGATTGCCGGTTGTGGTTCATGCGGTTGCCGATTTGCTAGACCATTGTCAGCTTGACGATTGTCCGCCGCCTCATTTGCTCATATTTAGGAGGCGGCGGGAAAAGGAACTGAGGCGGCGGGTCGAAAAAATTAGGCAGCGGAGGCGGCGTGTGCTGCGGAGGCGGCGGTCGGCAGGTATTCCGAACTGTTACCAATTGAATTGCAGATATTTTGCTCAGATTGTGATGCATCCAACCTTGGAACAAGATATTTCATCAAAGCGTGATGCATCCAACCTCAGGACAAAATATTTTGCTCAGAGTGTGATGCATCCAACCTTGGAACAAGATATTTCATCAAAGCATGATGCATCCAACCTCAAGACAAAATATTTTGCTCAGAGTGTGATGCATCCATAACAAGAAAAGGATATTTTTCTCGTGGTGAAATGCGTCCATTGTGTGATGCATCCAGGCAACAGAGCCTCAGGCCATGTCTGGCATAACCGCCTCATGATACACTTCTTACCAAAAGTCTTCGAACATAGGAGCTCGGTTTTAACTTTAGGGCCATTTAAAATCAATGGCAGCATGCGCCGCAAAACATCATGACACTCGTGTGAGGCGTGAAGTTGCATGAAGTCCTGTTGAAATTGATGGCCCCTACATTTTCCTGTGTGTGATGACTTTTGGTTGACATTGTGTTGATACCAAGAGCACTCAAGTGATGGTTTGATTACCTAACCAGGTTTCAATTTTTTGTATGTCACTAGACAAAAAAAATGGAATATTTCGAGGGCTATACACGGCCCTGCAAAACTTTCCACTTATATCCCAATGATCGGCTAATTCAAGGTCAGTTCAATTTAAACAGCGCTTGATGCGGTTTCACGCGTTACACGAAGGTCATGTGTGGTGCAGCACATGTTATTTGCTTCCCAAAAAACTCACTTTAGGAGGAAGTTATTTGCTTCCCAAAAAACTTCCTTTAGCAGGGAGGTGCTTCCCAAATTATTTCCTTTAGTAGGGAGTTATTTGCTTACCAAAATACTTGAGCAGGGAGTTATTTGCTTACCAAAATACTTACTTTAGCAGGGAGTTATTTGCTTCCAAATAAACTTCCTTTAGCAGGGAGTTATTTGCTTCCCAAATTACTTCCTTTAGCAGGGAGTTATTAACTTCCCAATACACTTCCTTCAGCAGGGAGTTATTAACTTCCCAAAATACTTCAGCAGGGAGTTATTAACTTCCCAAAATACTTCCTTCAGCAGGCGTTATCAACTTCCCAAAACACATCCTTTTGCAGGGAGTTATCAACTTCCCAAAACACTTCCTTTAGCAGGGAGTTATTAACTTCCCAATACACTTCCTTCTTCAGCAGAGAGTTATTTTCTTCCCAAAATACATCCTTCAATTGTTTTTCATTTAATTTTTGCACTCTTTTTGTTGTCATCGGCCTGGCTTCATCTATTTTTCACTGCTGTTGAATTTGCTTGCAGTGAATGTGTCATGTGGTGCACTTTTTATTTTTTGCCTGAGTTGTTTTGTTTAGAAAAGGAAATTTATCGAGGATTGATCATATCATGTTCTTCCTTGCGTGTGTGTCTTTGAACATTAAAAACAATCATTGGAAAACAACAGCTGTCTTACATTCTTCCTTGTTTCACTGCTCTGATCAACACAAAGTGGCAGGAGTGGCAACAAAGTGTGGGGTCAGCCTGCAAAAATCGCTTGGCCTATTGTGCAAAAAACAAGAAAAACTTCAGATTGAAGGTTGTCGAGAAATGGTCAAAGGTGTCGTGTGAAGAGAAAAAAAACTGTCGCCCAGGTGCATGCCCCACAATGCGGCAGAGGCGATCCCTACGCCACTGGTTGCATAGTTGTAACTCATATGGTGGGGAATGGGCATTTGCATGGGGTAATTGGCATATAAAATGCCAAGCACGTCCTCATTAATCAAGAACGAAAGTTAGAGGTTCGAAGGCGATCAGATACCGCCCTAGTTCTGACCGTAAACGATGCCAACTGGCGATCCGCCCCTTGTCGCTTAAAAGACGGGGTGGGCAGCCCCCGGGAAACCAAACACAACGTGGGGGACTTTGCCTGTTGGCACTTCTTTAACGGTTGCAGTTCGGAATACCTGCCAACATCTGAAAAAAGCTGAACTGGATGAGTTTTCACACACGCTCAAGTGGCCCAAGTAGGTTAGGAAGATGAGAACGAGGTAGGTTGGATAGGATAGGCTTGGAAAGGTGTGTTTGGCTGGCAACCCCATATTGGTCAGACCAAGACTTGAAAACTTTGGCACAGGAGGTTGATATTTGGGTCCAGAGGCTGCAGACTTGCAGACTTCTATGAAATTTTTCACACTTCCAACGGAAAGAAGTGTCAGGGGATCGGGGGACTGGGATAAAACTGACTGTGGCAGAAGTGGACTGAGGCAGAAGGGGACTGAGGCAGAAGTGGACTGAGGCAGAATTGGACAAAGGAGGGAGTTTTTGCATGGAGGTGATAGCTTACACCTGACCAAACTAAACTTAACCGAACCTGACCTAACCTAACCCGCAGAAATGAAAAAATCAGCCTCCAAAAATGCAAAAGTTCTGCCTCAGTTCGTTCTGCCCCAGTCACCGGTCCCGTGTCAGGAGGTGGATTTTGACTTCGGTCGATATTTATTTCACGTCAGCAAAATAAGTCAACAAGTTCATGACTCGTCGACAGCCTGATATATCACGTCAAATAATTTTTTGTTAAAATTTACCCAAAAAAAAGAAGAGAACATTGCCCATTGCTAATGCGACATCATCTATTTTTTTGAATTAACATTAAGATAATGAACTTAACCAACCAGAGGATCCTAACCAACAGAGGAGATCGATGAGACGGCTTTATACATTTAAAAAGATTCTTAGAGGTTCGCTGCTTCTTTCTCTGCCGGACGAAATACAAGCCAACCCTTTCACTAACAGCCGTTCTCATCCATACAAATTTACTGTACCCACTTTGAAGCTCAATACGCATTTTAAATCCTTCTTTCCCAGAACAATTCGGGAGTGGAATTCCCTCCCCAATGACTCACTGATCCTCAAAAATTTTACGGGCTCGGTCACACAGTCTGTGGATGCTTGATTAATTTATCTTGTAACTGTTTGCCTATAAATTATTGCTGCTCTTTTTGATTTCCCATTCACGTTGTGTCATGTTTGCATTTATATCGTAAGCAAATCACAATTACAATTACAACTTCCTTCCAACTACGTGTGGAAACGAAACTGTGTGGACGTGTTCAGAGGCACCAAAAATCAAAGGGTCCCCATTCAAAGACGAAGAAAAGAAAAACGTCGAATCTCATTCAACACCTCTCTAGCTTTAGGTAGAATTTTTTTACCAGAACAAAAATTGGATTCTCCATCAATGTGTCAACTTGCTACTCTCTGACCGCTGTTTGGAGGTGTGTTATTTACCACAACATTTACAAAGTCCACATTCGACGAACCCAGGAGGCCAGGAAGACGCTGAACGTCCTCACATGCTGTCGCTGAACTTCATGCCGCAGAGATGGTAAGAGAAGAGTGATATGAAGCAATCTTGAATCATGGTTTTTTCAATTACTTGTGGGGTCCCAGCAGCAAAAAGACCCCTTATCGCCTGCGAAAATGTGGCCCATGAAGGGCAGAAATAATTTTCCAAACACGTTTCCAAAAGTGCTAATGCCAGGTGGCAACACATATCAAAAGTTTGACACATATCAACATTTGATACATGGGAGCTCGGAACTCAGGGGCCCAACGAATTGGGGCCACTATCGGAATACATGGCGTCGCGACTGCAAAACATCATGACACTCCTGAAGTTGCATCCAGACCTGTTGAAATCAGATGGCCCCTGAATTAGGCTGGCTTTAAAATTTCTCCTATGTTCGAAGACATTATTTGCATTTGATCAACTCTGTATGTGCCAGATGGGATTTTGTGCCATTTCTCAAATTTTAAAAAACATTTCCAAAATCAACATGTTGAAATCTCCGGTTTTGTTTGCATGTCGAAAATATCTCGAAGTCCAAGAGATCAAAACCAAAAATCGTCCCACTCAATTTAGCTTCCTGGAAAGTTGTTGGATATTTTGACAAGAAACTATTCCTTTCGTGAATTTCCCTGCGCTGGCGTGGATGGGGAACGCACCTGGACAGAATGTATACAATAGATCAAATTGTTTTTAGACCGAAAATTCGATCCAATACCATTCTAACTAAAATGCATTCGAACTAAAAATACTTCGATCTAAAAACCATTCTATCTAAAAACCGTTCGGACCAATGCGCATTCGTTCTATTCGCCGTTCGGATCTGACAAAACAAGATTCTATCCAAATGCAATTATTCGACCTAAAATCATTCGATCGAATTGTCATATTTTCGATCTATTCGATCTAAAAACCACTCGGAGTAAAACGCATTCGGACAAATCGCCATTCAAACTTATGCACATTCGGTCTAATGCACATTCGATCCAGATACGATTCGAAGTAATTTGGTTTCTGTCCAAGTGACATTCGAACAAACTTCAGTTCGACCCACGTCCATTCTTCTCGGCTGTTGACGTTGAACTTTGGCAGATTCTGAATTTTTCCGCACAAGACTGCGCAGATGGAGATGGTTTGTTTTGCATCTGAACAGTTTCCACAACTTGCAACCGCCTCTCTTGTTTGTTTTTTTCTGGGGATAGGTACAGAACGGGAAAGGATAGGTTGGGTTGTGTTTCGATAAGTTGGACAATTTTTGGCGTTTAAATGTCATCTCCATCTCCAACAAATATCCCGACCTCTTTTATGCAATGTTAAAGCTGATGTTTAGGATTAACCAATAACATAACAACCACAGCGCAAAAGCCAGACTTTTCGGAAATTTTTCGGTCCTGTTCACATTCGATGCAAACGACATTCGATTCAAACGCCACTCGAACTGAAACCAATTCGGTGCAAAACTCGTTCGGTCTGAAATGCATTCGAACCAAAAGCAATTTGAACCAAAAAACATTCGAACTGAAAACCATTCGAACTAAAAACAATTCTGACTAAAAAGCATTCGAACTTGTAACCATTCGAACTAAAAACCATTCGAACTGTTAAGCGTTTGAACTAAAAACCATTCGAACAAAAACAATTAAAAAAACTAAAACTAAAAAACTTTAAAAACAATTTGGACTAAAACCCATTCGGAGCAAGCGTCGTTCGGACTAAAGTTCATTCGATCGAAAGTTAATTCCCATTCGGAGCAGATGCCGTTCGGACCGGAGTCCATTCGGCCCAAAATTCATTCTGCCCAAAATTCATTCTGCCCAAACAACATTCGGTCCACTTCCCCCCGTCCATTCAATTTCCGGAAGCGTTTGTGCAAGAGAGTGCAATCTATATAAATGACCTCCACTTGAATCTTACGTCCTCAGTGAGGTTGTTTGCAGACGATGTGGTGCTTGCATTACCTGTGGCCTCTCTGGTTGACTGCACTGTTCTACAGAACGATCTCAATCAGATTAAAATATGGTGTGAAAAGAATGCGATGCAGGTAAATATTTCAAAAACTGTCGCTATGACTTTCACTACAAAGAAGTCACCTACTACTTTTGAATATAAATACAGTGACTCTTCTCTTTCTAGGCCTGATTATGTTAAATACCTTGGACTACACCTCACTAAAAACCTTTCCTGGGGAGCTCACATTGATTATATAGTAAGTAGGGCACGGATGCAGTTAAGATTCCTCACCCGCAATTATTCCACCTCTAGTAGGAAGGTGAAAACCATTCTTTATTTCTCTACAGTTCGATCAGTCATTGAGTATGCGAGTGTTGTTTGGGATCCCTTCCAAACATCCCGCATTGATCAACTGGAAGCCATTCAACGTAAGGCTGCACGTTTTGTCATGGGTTGCTATGACTGGAATGAGAGTGCCTCCGAGATGATTTCTGGCTTGGGCTGGGACTCCTTGAAGCACCGCAGACAGATGCGTGGACTCTTAGCTTTGCACTCAATCCTGAACAAAGTAGGCGGATGGGCTGATTGTTCTTCGGAATTGACTCCTGTTTCGAGTGGTCTTCGCTCCAGCAACATCTCTTCTTTCCAAATACCTGCTACAACGAGAAATGTTGAACGTTTTTCACCTCTTGTTAGGACCATTTTTCTGTGGAACAGCTTAAAACTCCCAAAAATGCTCCTCTTTTGTCTCCCACTAAATTCATGGGGCTTGCAGAGCAAGCCCTAATATCTTCTTTACCTTAGATTTTGCAATTGTTGGCATTTCCACATTTGATCTTTCAGCTTGTAAGGTTTAGCTAAGTTGCTTCATATTCTAATCCAACCTGTTCTTTTCTTTTCCCCTTTCCTTGCATGCTGGCTAGATGTTTTCTACTTGATTTAGGACTCATTTTTGTGCAACATCAATCGGTTTCCATTTTTTTTTGGGGTATGCTTGGAGTGTATCTACATCTTGTGCTGGCTCTTCTTCTGACCCCACTTGAAGTGAGTTGGCATTACAACAATTGTTTGTTGTTTTTATTTTTATTTGCTTGACCATGATTTTATTTTTGTTGTATGTAATTGATTAATTGGGGGAACAGAACTGGTCCTACTGCTATTTGGTCCTACCGTAACCTGGTCCGACCGTAATCTGGTCCTACCGTAATCTGGTCCTACTTTTTCTTTGCGCCTCGAAAAAATTCGATCCAAATTTCATTCGATCCAAGTAACAGTAGGACCAAGTTACGGTTGGACCAGGTTACGGTAGGACCAGATTACGGTAGGTCCAGGTTACGGTAGGACCAGGTTATGGTAGGACCAGATTACGGTTGGACCAGATTGCGGTAGGACCAGATTACGGTAGGACCAGATTACGGTAGGACCAGATTACGGTCGGACCAGATCACGGTCGGTCCAGATTGCGGTAGGACCTGGTTACAGTAGGACACGGTTACGGTCGGACCAGATTACGATAGGACCAGATTACGGCAGGTCCAGATTACGGAAGGACCTGGTTACGGTAGGACCAAGTTACGGTAGGACCAGATTACGGTAGGACCTGGTTACGGTAGGTCCAAATTACGGTAGGACTTGGTTACGGTAGGACCAGGTTACGGTAGGACCAAATTACAGTAGGACTAGATTACGGTAGGACCAGATTACGGTGGGACCTGGTTATGGTAGGACCAGGTTGCGGTTGGACCCGGTAACGGTAGGACCTGGTTACGGAAGGACCAAAAGCCAAACCGCATTTTCCCCCGAGTTTCTGGATGTTTGCGCTGAGGTAGTTGTGTTGTTTTTGTTCTAAACGTGATTGCACTCCTGTTGCCGTAAAATAGAGACAAAAATGGACGCAAATAACCGCCCGTTGAATTTTTCACGACTTTGATGGGGAGTAGCCGGAGGGGGCAAGCCAGATTGGGTTGTGTTTGAGGTTAGGTTTGGTTAGGTTAGGTTAGATTAGGTTAGGTTAGGTTTGATTTCTGTCTTTCGTGATTCATCATTAATTTGCAGCGGGGTACTTTAGAGGACCAGTATCAAAACAACACAACTGCCACTGCGAAACTGTGCCTGCATTTCGGACCAGATCTCAGTAGGACTTAGTTACGGTAGGACCAGATCACGGTAGGACCAGGTTACGGTAGGACCAGATTACTGTAGGACCAGATTGCGGTAGGACCTAGTTACGGTAGGACCAGGTTACGGTAGGACCAGATTACGGTAGATCCAGATTACGGTAAGTCCAGGTTACGGTAGATCCAGGTTACGGTAGGACCAGATTACGGTAGGACCAGATTACGGTAGGACCAGATCACGGTAGGTCCAGATTACAGTTGGTCCAAATTACGGTAGGACCTGGTTACAGTAGGTCCAGGTTACGGTAGAACCAGGTTACGGTGGGACCAGATCACGGTAGGTCCAAATTACGGTAGGACTTGGTTACGGTAGGACCAGGTTACGGTAGGACCAGATTACGGTAGGACCAGATCACGGTAGGACTTGGTTACGGTAGGACCAGATTACGGTAGGATCAGGTTACTGTAGGACCAGATTACGGTTGGACCAGATTACGGTAGGACCAGATTACGGTTGGACCAGATTACGGTAGGACTTGGTTACGGTAGGACTTGGTTACGGTAGGACCAGGTTACGGTAGGACTAAAAATGAGTAGGACCAGGTTACGGTAGGACCAGGTAGCAGTAGGACCACTTCCTACGACCCGATTAATTCAATACAATAGTTTAGTTAGAGAGCAGGGTCCACTTTCGGCTTGCATTTTGAATGCTCCCCAAATTCATCGTCGTCTGCCTGCTCATCAAGCGGATGACAAGAGCACGAAAAAAGCGAAGAGAGACGTTTTTCTGGGTGGATGGATGTGGACAGGGGTGTTCACAAAGAGCAGGAATGGGCACTTGTTCGTGAACGACTGGGAATAGGGAGGGAGAAGGAATCAGACCAGTGGGTAGAACATGCGAAGCCAAATCTTGTGAAGTGGAAGGGAAAGGTTTCTGCTGCCTAGGAGTGAGGGGTGGTTGGAGATTTTTGTTTTTCTTTGTCTATTTTTTCGGATCCGATCTGGTGCATTGCCACGGGGGTTGATTACATGAGGTTTGGGAAAGGGTCGGGGACCCACGCCCAGACCTAAGCCGGGAACCTGCCCGGAGACGGCGGCCCATGCTGGCGGCCCCCCACTGCGTGGTCAGTGCAAAACCTTTTTCACGCAGCTGGGAAGAGGGAGTGTGCGTACTGCTGGCGAACACCGCTGTGCTTCCGTGACTCCCTGCGCTAGTTAACCGAGCTTATGCCGGACAGCGCTCTCGCCGCGTGACTGACACAAGGCGAACCATTCCCCCGTTGTTGTGCACTGGAAAGGGGAAGTTCTCAGCTTTATTTCATTTAATTCACTTTCTTGCATCTCTTACTTATTTCTTGTATTTCTTTATGTCATCTTTATTTCTTTACTTTTTATTCTTTTTAAAAAAGCTGCCTCTTTTGAAGTTGCTTTGCTTCCTTCCTTCATCCTATTTTTCTCTTTCTTTTTCTCCTGTTTTAGATAATAAGCGAATGTCAAGGTGAGCAGTTGGATGAACTGTGGTAACGGATGTCTGATGAACTCAGGAGATGTCACGGAATGAAGGAAGGAGGTAGAGGTAATGACGATAACCTAGCCCAAAGGATGATTGATCTGACGCTGAGCCAATGATGAAGGATTTGTGACATCACTGCAGTGTGTGTGTGGACTGACAAGGTGGAATGGAGGAGGCTGGATCGTTCCCTTGGAATGGTTGATTTGGTAGAAGGGAAGTTGTTCTGTTTGGGTAGAAGGGAAGTTCTTGTTGTTTTGTTTTTGTTTTTTTTATCATTTCTGTCGGTTTTTTTCTTCTTAAGGTCTGCCGAAAAGAAGGCGTAAACCTTACTTGAGTCTTGAGTCTTGAGCGTGGTGGTTGTCTGCGCCTGCGGTGCACATTTTTGAATTTTTTTCCAACTTTGGAAATTGCTGGGCGATCCATGGCAAAAGAAAAGCCACGCAAAACTCTCAAAATTGGAGGGCTTTCACAATTTTCGCCAAAAGTTGCATGGCGGATTTTTTGAGGGAACACTTGGTTCTGGTTCTGGTTTTTATTTTTCATCCCAAATGCCAAAAATGTATCAGAACAAAGGTACAAAGCAAACATGTGTTTTGCTTTGTACCTGGGAAGTGGGAAGAGAGATATTTCTTTCAATAAACTGTCCCCAAATGTGCCTTTTGGCATTGGTGTTGGTTGGTATATCAGATTTCCTCTGTTCGACAGGTTTTCATGTCATTGAGGCAATCATCAATTGTGAACAGCGAGGTTGCCAACCAGGGAAAGGAGGGGAAGGGATGGGAAGGAAACGCGACCGTCTGCTGCATTATCGAGGGGTAAAGGGAAAGGACCGCGAAGAGATCATCGGAATGTGGACGGGGCCTGTCATATGGCAATCATTTCAGACACCCAAGCAGACACACGCACAAACACAACCAGGCAAGATCAAACCTTGAGCAATCATCTAACATTCATCTCCTTATACATAGGTTCCTTCTCATTCACTATCTCAAAAAAATCACAAAGTGGAAAAAATAGAAACAAAATAGAAATTCCGAGAAGATAGGGACGTAGGTAGACATGAAAAAAAAAACGGAAAGAAAAAAGAAAAGAAAAAAGAAAGAGAAAAAAAAAGAAATAGAAAAAAGAAGCAGAAAAGGGGGATCTGAGATTTTGAATGAAATGTTACAATTTAGATTTTGACAACTGATTCTGACAACTGAGAGAACACTGGCAGGTACCCTGAATGAAAGAATAGGTCGGTACCTACTCAAAGAGGCTCTTGGATGATAGATAAAGTCAAATTTCGAAGCACGATAAGGGGATGAGAGCATTTTAGAGCATTACGTGAGTAGGTACCTATCCTATCCAGTGCACTACAATGAGGGAAAGGTTCGCCTTGCGTCAGTCGCGCGGAGAGAGCGCCGTCCGCCCGTCCGGCAACTGCCAGTTAACAAGCGCAGGGAGTCACGGAAGCACCAGCGGCGTTTGCCAGCAGTACGCACACTCCCTCATCCCAGCTGCGTGAAAAAGGTTTTGCACTGACCACGCAGTGGGGGGCTGCCAACATGGGCCACCGTCTCCGGGCAGGTTCCCGGCTTCGGTCTGGGCATGGATCCCTGACCCGGTCGGTTCCCAGACTTTCTTTTGTGTGCAATCATCGCAGACGACGCATCCAACAAGAAGCTGGGTCAGAAGAAGTCAAAGACGGGTCCTTCAAAAACGCGGAAATTGCGGACTGAGGCTGCTGTGCAAATCTAAACCCCCAAACCTCCAAACCAAACTGCCACAATCAAATCTAACCCAACCTAACCAAACCTACTAACCCAATCAAACCGAAAACCTACTAACCCAATCAAACCGAACTCAACCAAACCTAACCTCACCTAACCTGTGGTTCTGCGTAATTCGCTTGTTCCGCGAAACGCCATATCGCCCATAGGTCCGCGTCCGCATTTTAGTTCGTCCCGTCAAAGACAACCAATTTCATTCCATCGCAATTCACATGCTGACTTCCAAAAGCAATAAGCATGCTCGAAACATCTTTTGTGTGAATGGGTATTGGGTATTTCCACACGCCTTTCCCGAATTCCAGAGATGCCCAACCCCCAAATATCAAACATGAACCCGAATAATAGGGGTGGGTAGCCTACCTACCCAGTACCCACTAAAAGTAGGTCGGTACCTACCTACCTACCCAGGATAGCAGAAATCCGTACTGCCAAAATTGGGACACACTGTTGTTTGCAAGTTCGGCAAGGTGCACAGTTCAAAAACGATTGCAGGAATGTGACAAAAATATACCTACCGACAGCAGCATGTTACTGCAATTTGTGAGAGAGTCAGAGAGCATACGGTGCAGGGAGGCAGCCGATACCGGTGGTCCCTGAAAACCGGACAGCCGGACAGGACTGCCGGACAGCCAGAAAGGACCGCCGGACCGACCCGGACAGGTTAGGTTAGGTTAGATTAGGTTTGGATGGGTGTGACTAAAACGCTGAACCTGCTTGTCCTGCTTGTCTTGCTTGTCCTGCTGGAAACCTGCTTGTCCTGCTGGTAATGGTCAAATAGGTTAGGTTATTGTTAGATTAGGTTATCCTAACCTAAACTAACCTCACCTAACCCTGACCTAACCCTAACCTGGCCATTACCAGCAGGACAAGCAAGACAAGCAGGACAAGCAGGTTCAGCGTTTTAGTCACTTCCGGTTTGGATAGACTATCCTAACCTAACCTAACCCATCCGGGTCGGTCCGGTGGTCCTGTCCGGCAGATCTGTCCGGCTGTCCGGTTTTCAGGGACCACCGCCGATACCTTAGGGTACCTATTAATCTTAATTTTTTTGCTCATTTTAGTTTTCATGAACTTTAAGTGTTCCTACTCTCAGAATGGCGATTTGACATGGGCCTGCTCTTGACAATGGTGACCTGAATTTCTTTGGATGGCGTCATCGAGACCGGATGATCTGGAATGTGAAGATATGGATTTGGCTGATGATAGTGCTGAAAGTGGGTTGGACGTCCAAGGACCTCCCGTTTTTTCACCTGCAGTGGGCGGAGCCAGGTCAGGTGGAGGTGACACATGTAGCCTCTCAGATTCCCTGGATGATGAATCACAGTTGTCCTCGAATGCCGTGTCTGGCGATGTTGCTTCACGGCCGGCAAGTGAAATTCTACACAAGAAATTCCGTAAATTTAAACAATTGACGACATGCGGGAGTGATGCTGATGATGGTGATAGTGGTGGTAGTGAAACTAATCACAGTGCCGTGATGCCATCGCTGATGGCAATGGATGCAGGAAAACAGTGCCGACCTGCGAAAGGCATAAAAAACCTTCGTAAAATCAAGGCTGGCGAAACGAAATTTCGCAGCCGCAGTAATAGCACAGAGTCGAATAGCAGCACTTCCAGCAGTGCAACGTTGCGTAGGAGTGCCCGGATCCAGCGGAAGGAGTCCAGCTCGGAACTTTCTTCTCCGTCCAATGGAACTTCAAACATCATCAATGCCCCTCATTCGAACTCCGAGAGTCCGAATGTGGAGGAACCCATCCCTCATCTCTCACCAACGCTGCCTCACAGCGATGGCCGCACTGACTTGCCATCTGTTGCTAGTCAGCGTGCTGACAGCGATATTGATCTCATGGAGGATGGTGACCATAAGTGTGGAGGGTCTGGTGATCCATCTCAAAAACCCATGAAGGTGAAATCACGGTGGAGCAAATATTGTGAACTGGAGATGGGTCAGGAGGACCATACTGGTGGTGGCAGTTCCTTGACGTCCCCACCACCGCCTTATTTGCACCAGCAGCCCCCTTCACCGAAAGAGAATCTTGTGAAGTCACTTCAAAATTTGGTGGTCGGCCTAAAAAGATTGCCGGATGATGCCCTCAATGCCAAAGGCTCTCAGGAAAATGCAAAGCCTGTTGCAACGCCACATGATCTCGCCTCACTTCCGCAGTCAGTTGAAATGGATTCAACTGGCCAGAAGGGTGTGCTCTCCACAGAGGAAAAGCTTCGGAACCATGTTTACATTGAGCAGAATGAGTATCATATTCCCAGGTGAGCTTTTTCACCTTTACGAATTACGATAATATCACATTACGCTCTCGAAGCAAAGTTGGTGATGCATTTACGATGCGTCTCAGGCAATGTTTTTGCAATCTTTTCTGGCACTCGGAGTGTATCACAACCCCGCCTTTCCTTTTTCACTCCAGCAGAATGAGGTAAAAGTTTAGGTAGGTACATTCCAGATGCTCGATTTTTTCTCATTTAACTCTTTGCCCATGACAAGTGATTACCTGGGTTTGTTTTCAACCAAAATAGGTTGGTCATCTGTTTTCTGTTATTCACAGCCACAGGATGATATTTTTTTTTCTGCTTTGTTGGCCTCGAAATATAATTGTGGGCCATTTTTTTTTTGTAAATTTCAAATCAAATCATCAAATTTTGACAAAATCATTACAATTTATTGAACACAATATCAGTGACTCGGAGGTTGGAGCAGTGCATGTGCACTCATGTCCAAGTACACATCATTTTCAAATCAGACAATCAAAAAACATATTAGTTTTGGTAATTTTTTTTTGTATGAGAGGTACTTAGGTACCTACATGCTATGTAGGACCGGCTGAAATTGTATTCAAAACATAATAGCCATTTTATTCAGTGGAGGTGCCCAACTTTCTTTGCCACATTGTCCTTCACAATTCACACTTTTTGGCTTGTCATTGTTCATTTCTCTTGACTTGGCACAGGCAGCGGCAGGTCAGAATTTTGGCAATGCTGCAGAATACAATGCAGGCCTATCTTACAAATTGCACATTTTGAGTGTCGTCAACTCTTGCCTGTTATAATTTGTTTTTCCTTCCAGGCACCGTAGTAAAGAGACAAGAAGGATGGTTTGTGACTGCACCTTGAACAAGGACGAAATTGCAAAGAATGAAGCAGGATGTGGTGATGACTGCATCAATAGGCTTCTGATGATTGAATGGTGAGTGGGCTCTCGTTTGCTGGCATTGTTATGCAGCTCTTTACTAGATATCTTCTTTTTTTGTAGTTGGGGGCTACAAGCGTCATTTTTTGCCAGGGCCGAACAACGAGGCAACACTAAGCATTGACATGGGTGGTCCCTGAAAACCGGACAGCCGGACAGGACTGCCGGACAGGACCGCCGGACTGACCCGGACGGGTTAGGTTAGGTTAGATGAGGTCAGGATAGTCTATCCTAACCTAATCTAACCTAACCTAACCTGTCCGGGTCGGTCCGGAATGGATGTCCGGCAGCCCTGTCCGGCTGTCCGGTTTTCAGGGACCACCATTGACATGTACCTATTTGAGCTAAGGCAGCATGTAATCATGCCGCCAATGGGACAAGTGTTAAAAACAAGATTGTGGAAGCAAACAGTAGGTGATGAAAAATATTCAGAGGAATTTTCTAGAGTGTTTTGGGAAATTTACCTCACCTAGCGTAAATGACAACCAACCTGGGCATCTTACCAATATATGCTGTTGATGAGAATCATATTTGCCATTCCTCTATAACTGACAGGTAGGTAGGCCTACCTGCATCGGTTTTTCATCTGTGTTTGGATCTGTGGTGGAAAAACATATGCAGGTACCGACCTACCAATTATCCGGTCAAGCCCGGAATAACGTTTTTCGAACGCGATGCGATTTTCCGTATTTTCGTGAAACCGAAACTTTACCTCCTGCCGGAATTAATTTTCATCGCATCGCGTAATTTGGATCGGTTTGCTAAAACTTAAATAACTTAAGAACTATGAGTACTAGAATGATAAAACTTTGTGTACTTACCAAAAAAAACATCAAGGATTCCAAATATCACCTCAGAATTTCGATATCTTATGTACATATGATACAAATGGTTGAAGTTGGTCGTCCATCTCAGTAGTGAAGCTCCGTATGATAAACACGGAAGCAGTCAGGCATGCAGAGGCCCACCTGACAATCAGGACACCAGTAGATGGAATCCCTGCGTTGCCCATGAGAACTGCAGACAACACAACGCTTCTGGGCTTTTGCCTTCGCTGCCGTTGCAGGGACTCGCTGGACGAAGTGTCGTTCCGTGAGGCGTTGAAGAGGTGCTGACTTGGTGGGTCTTCCTCTGGGAAGTTTGGGGACGTAGGTGTTGTGCCGACCAATCAGATCATTTACAAGCTTCATTCTGAATTCCAACTGCGTGGACCTCTTGGCCTGAGCACTGGTGTAAATCACATGAGCATTGACCAGTGCAATGTTGAGTAACCGTCGAAAGAACTTCACGTACCACTTGACGCCCTTCTTTCGTTCAATTAGAAAAGCTTCAACCTTTTGGTCCCGTAGGTCAACCCCTCCCATGTATCTGTTGTATTCAATCACAATATCAGGTTTGATGTGCTCCTTGTTTCTCTTGTAGACCTTGGATGTTGACGTGCCATGGAAAGTTGAAATGAATGAAACATCTCGCTTGTCTTTCCACTTTAAGCACATGACCTTGTTAGCTGATTGTGCCACAATGTCACCAGTTTTCAGTTTTGCACTGCGCACAGCCGGGGAGACATTTTTGCGATTCAGGCGCAAAGTGCCTGCACACTGTGTTCCATTGTTCAAGAGTTGCAGGGCGAGGTCCGGACTATTATAGAAATTGTCCATCCACAGTTTGTGAGAGCGATCAAGGAGAGGGTGGAGGAGCTTGAAAACGATCTGATTGGTCTTGGGTGACTCAGCAGTTGTGATAGGGTTCTCCAGGTCAGTTTCCTTTCCACCGTAGAGGATGATGTTGTGGGTGTAACCAGTTTGAGCTTCACAAAGCTCGTAGGTCTTGAATCCAGTGCGTGCCGCCTTGCTCTGGATCCATTGCAAAAAGGACAGACGTCCTTTGAACAAGCAGAGGGATTCGTCAATACAGATGTGCTCATGCAAGTCATAAGCAGACTGGAACTTTCGAATGATCATGTCGAAGAATGGTTGGATTTTGAATAACTTCTTGTTTCCAGTGTATGTCTCCAACAAGTTGTTGTCCACAAAATGCCAGTTGGAAAGGATGCTCTCGAATCTCTCCCGAGACATGGTGGAGGGAAACATTGCTGTTTCAACCAGTTTATCACGGGAAAAGTAGCTCCTTACTGATGGTTTCACCACTATGCCCATCAGTATCAGGAGCCCAATAAAAACGTAGGCTTCATCAACAGTCAGATCAGTCCAGGTTCCCAGATTGGAACGCTTTGCGAACACAAACCCAACAAGTTCACGCTTTTGACGAGCGTAAAGGTTCGTTTGTGTGACAATGAGTTGCATGATCTCATCATCAAAGAAGAGTTTGAAAATTTCCACAACATCTTCGATGTTCTGTAGAGGCACACTGACACCAACATCTCTGTCAAATCGAAGACGCCTGCCAATGTCAATGCCATCAACCCAGTCCCATCTCACTTGATCTTCATCATCGCTGATCAAACTGGCCTCACTTCCACTTATATCCTCAGAGATTTCATCCAAACTGCTCTCTGATCCTTCACTTTCAGAGTTTTCAACACTCTCACAGTCCAAAACATCGAACTCCACTTCAACTTCTTCACCAACAACAACTGGAACATCGCCAGTAGGCCCTGCCATTGTTCAAAAATTGCTAAAAACAAGAGAACAAAATGGCCGAAATTCAAAACGGCGTCATTTGAGAACGCGTGCACCGATTTCGATGAAACTGGCGTCTGCTAAATCGAAATTTATTCAACTTCAATTTGCGAAAAAGTGCGCCGTCGGCAAATGTCGGATTTGCGGCGAAAAACCCATTTGAATGCATGGTGTTCCCGCGCGTACACCGTACGGCGGTCGGCAAATCGCAACAGCTTTAAACGCGCGTACACCGTACGGCAATCGGATACTCAGTAGCGTTTTGGTGCGCGTACGGTGTACGGCAATCGGGCTTGACCGGTTATAGAGGAATGGCAAATGTGATACTAGTCAACAGCACATATTGGTAAAGCCTATTTACAATGCGAATAAATGCATCGTGGCACACCACACTTCCACTTTTTTCCCCTGGCGAGTGCCGTAAGTGGCATGTGACAAGGATTTGAACCATCCAGCGGATGTGCTGTTGGTCGGTAGGTTGGTTTTTGGTTCCTACTGGTCCTCAAAATGAAGTTGCAATGTTGTTCAACGATAATTAGGTAAACATTTGATATAAGGTGCAGGTATAGGGTCATCTGCTCGTCAAAAAAGCCGGACTCAAATTTTGTTGGCATTGGTACTTCGATTTGAAATTTTTGTGCAAAAAATTGGCATGTAAATTATTTGGTCTTTGCAGCACTGGAGGCCACCGTGATCGATACGGGTGAAGTTGTAGGTATCATGTTACTCCCACTAGTCCAAAGAAGAGTGGGTATTCATCACCACCTTGCAAACAAACTTGCCGTTGACGTATTTTTGCATTTTTCCTCTTGCTGATTTGCGCCGGGGCCTTGCCCATGCAAATTAACCGTACATTAACGGCCGGTTTCCAAAACGAAGATTCATCGGCGGATCGCCGCGATCCGTGGATCGATGAGTTGTGAGCTGGTTGACCACAAGCATTTGGATTCACATCGATATAGCGAACGACGAGGTCAACCATATCACCACTCGTCGATCCGCGGATAGAAGCGATCCGCCGATTAATCTTCGTTTTGGAAACCGGCCGCACCAAAATTAAATTTTTTTTCAACTTCCTAATCTGTGTGCATATTTTTTCAATCCTAATATCAAGTTCCAACCGCTGCATCCTCGGCGATCGCTGTACGAACAAGAGATTTCAGAGAATTGAGAACAGCAACGTCAAAGTTGAGAAAACCGAGAAGAAGGGGTTTGGATTGATTGCTGTTGACGAAATTCCACAGTTAGTCCACATATCGATAGCAGCCAACACATCCCACCTGATAACTTGTCTTAGTATTTTCATTATCTTTTTTGTTCCGCTCAGGGATAGAAAAATGGGCGGGTGGGTAAATGACTCTGCGGGAAGAGGAGGATTTGGGCACAGCAGGTGGCCCATCTTGTGGTGATCGGCATGGTTGCAAACACTCATTTGGAGCCCTGAAGTATGGATTTTTGATCCTGGTCATATTTTGGTCGAAATGCTTTTTTTGCTCGCCAGCCCATTTCAATCGCGGTCGACTCATCCGTCCCAGGAGCATCACTCCTGCTCCCATGCCCCTGACTTTTGCAACCCACCTGCAGAGTACAGGGTCTGGGGCAACAGCCTCAGCTGAATGCCAGCAGCACCCTGGCAGGGAGTTTTTGGAGACAGCGCACCTGGCAGGGGGTTCGCGGGACACCTACGCCCCAAAAAACTGATTCTTTTTAGGTAGGTAAAGTAAAGGTATGCAAATTGCACTTGACGGTGTTTTACACCGAATGTTTAAACTCTTACCTCCTAGGTGGTTTATCAGCTGGGCAGGCTTCTCTTTATTTGAAATATTCTGAAGATGAGCAAAAGCTTTTGGCAGGGTGTCTACGCACCTGGAAAACCTGGAAAAGTCAGGGAATTGCCACAAGCCTGGAAAAGTCAGGGAAAAGTCAGGGATTTTGTGAAAATTCCTGAAAAGTCAGGGAAAAATTAAAAATTTGACATTTCTCAAAAAAACAGGTCTGTGAAGAATTTGCATACTGAGACCAATGTTTCGAGAAAATCAGTAATCACTGAAAAAGGTGAAGCAGGGCATAAATAATGTGTGGAGGTGTGGCATTGTATGCACTGGCACTGCATTATAACATTATTAGGTGTATGTTTGTTTGTTGAATGTTTTCGATTTTATTGACAGGCGCCTTAGAATTTTCCCATATTGGCCTGGAATTTTTTTAATATGGACCTGGAAAACCTGGAAAAGTCAGGGAAATTCAAAAAATATTTTCCGTAGACACCCTGTTTTGGGCTGTTGCACCACCATCTCCAACTGGAAATTCTCACAAGCAGCAAAATGCCGCCAGGCAGGGAGGTACTCTTGACTTTGTTTTTCAATTTTACATTGTTGTATCTGAAGCTCATGGAACGACTTCTTTCAGCAGACCGCAGAAGGTAAGAGAATAGTGGCGGTGGAATTAATGTACACATACATGTGTTTTTCCCATTTAGGAGAACTGTTGCCTCCGAAACTTTTTTTCTTTTTATTCTTATGCAGGCGGTAGAAATTAAAGTGCCAGACTGCAGCAAAGCGTTCTAGAGCTCTCAGATTTTGACCTCGCTTATGAAAGAGGATCTTTAAATTCTGCAGCATAGAGTTTTTGCCTGAAAATGAATGGTCGCAATTTTTTACATGTATGAGTACATTACTAATTCCGCCGCTGCTATACCTACCTACCGATTGTTCAAAAATGCATGGTGTGATATAAATGACAGAGTACAAGTAGCCTACCTAGACAAATGATAAAGAAATCTGGAAAATAAAGTTTATGTCCGAATAAACTCTAATGCAGGTGCAGGTAGCTGCTGAGATCTGGTCGAACTCAGAGACTGGTCGAAGCTCTGGGGTGAGGGTACCTCGCAACGCCTCACCGAAGCTTTTAGGTAGGAAGGTTGCCCCCACCTTCCTATGGGCTTGTTTCAGATGGGTAATGAGACTTGAGTTTCTTTTCCACTTTGAAATCATTCCATTTTCATTTTTGCTTCTTCTCGTAATTTGGTCGATATGGGTAGGTAATCCCCTTGCATGCTTGATTGCACTTTAACTTTCTTGAGCTTGAAGCTGATGCGATCTGAGACTTGGAAATGTTCCTAATCTGCCCAACAGGAGTCATGGAATATTCCCTTACTCAAAACTTGAATCTCAAAACTGGATCGGCCTCATCTGGTTGTCTAACTGCCCACTGTTTCTGGAATCAAGACCTTTGTGTGTCAGATTCATTCCTAAAGGTAGTAGTAGTGAGGGAATTAGTGTAGGTTGTTTGCGTTAAGTATGTTTTTTTCATCTTTTTTTACTCTGCAGGCGGCAGAAATTAAAGCACCAGATTGCAACGAAGCTTTTTGGCGATGTCAGATTTTGACCTCACTGTTATAAAAGAGGGCTTTCAATTTATACAGAATGAAGTTTCTGCAAAAGGCTCAAAAATCGTTATTTTTAGATGTATGAGAAGGTAGGTACATTAATTTATTCCGTCATAACTACCTATGTACCTACCTCCATTATTTATTTAATTTCTTTCGACATCGACCTCCATTTTTATATAACTTCTTTCAACAGTGATGGGTTCATCATGGAATACGTTGGCGAGGTTGTTTCGACGAAGGAGTTCTACCGAAGGGCAAAGATCTATTCAAAAGTCAACAATGCCCACTTCTACTTCATGGCGTTGAAATCGGATGCAATCATCGACGCGACAAGCAAGGGCAACAATTCCAGATTCATCAATCACAGTTGCGATCCCAATGCGGAAACACAAAAGGTACCGTTTCTCATCTTTATTTTTTGTCCGCGATAACATCTTATCTCCTGTATTGTCGTCGAAGATTTGATTGCCAGCAGTGCATGTGGCTTGCACCGGTTCTCATCAGAACACCAAAGTTAAGCAATGTTTGTACAAAACAGTACTTGGATGGGAGACCTCCCTTGTAGCCCGTTGCACTGAAGGAATGGGGCTTACCAACCGGCTTGCACCAGTTCTCATCACAACACCAAAGTTGAGCAACATTGATCCAGCACAGTACTTGGATGGGAGACCACCCTTGTACCCTGGTATCCCTGCTGAAAGGGAGCTCAGTGTCCCTCGCTTCCCTCGGATAGGACGCAATACAGGAGGTCCCATGTCACACTATGCATGTTAAAAACCCAATAGCTCCAGGTCCAAGACTGGGGCATGACAAGTAATAATGCACAGAAGACACATGGAATCCATCAATGGGACAGCTTGGGCTTGTACTGGACAGTATCCTTGGTAGTGGCTTCGGCCTGGAGGGGCAGGGGTGCTGGAGCAGTTGCTCTGACCTGGAATTTGCCAGACCTCACTGAAATCCCAATTAAACCGACCACAATGTGAGCCAAAGATAAAAACTCCCCCTGCCACAGCTGCAAGGCGTTTGCACATGGAAAAAAATAATGGCAAAAACGATTTGGCCTCTGTCATATTTTGGAATTGGTGCCACCGTGCAAATAGGCCTATTCAAATTTGTGTCCAAAAATTTATGCAGCTTTGAGTGCAATCCTGCCATATCTGGAGATACAGGAGCTCATTCAACAAGCGATAAGCGAACATCCACCAGGTAGCTGGTGAGGGAAATGGTTATGTCAGGTTAAGTTAGCTTATTAAAGGTTGTGTACCCACACACGACCAGAATGCCCTGTCGACTAGGCCTGTTGTCTATACTTGTATTGCAGCCTGCAGGCCCACCCAATGTAATTTGACATTCATTTTTTTGCGTTTTGCAGTGGACAGTTAATGGAGAATTAAGAATTGGTTTCTTTGCAAGAAGACGGATATTGGCTGGAGAGGAGATAACATTTGATTATAAATATCAACGATACGGGTTAGTCAGTGTCCAGTTTTTTGTTTTTAATAAAACCTACAATATTTTTAGGTAATTTCTTAAAAATTACTGCTTAATAAATTACCTAGTTACGTAAAAAAATAAAATAATTAGCTAGGTCGTCCGCAAAGAGGAGGGTGTGGCTTGTATCGTCGGTCCGGGGCTGGGGCAGCGGGATGCCAGGGGCCAAGATCTTTGGGACAGAATCCCCAAAGAAATTGAAGAAATTTACTCTTTTGGGTGCAAATTTTCAATTATTTGCCTCAACAAGATTGGCAATAATGGATATTTACTCTGGCAAGGGGGTCACATCCGATATCCTACCCCACAATTAAGATATCATTGCCGATTTCGATGCATTTCAACAAAACCTATTTTTTTGTTGAATTTTTTTTGTCGAGAATTGTCTCGTGAGAAAATCTTGTGCCTGCTTCGAGAAGAATGTTGGAAACATAAGAAAGTGTGGGTGGTGGTGCATGTCCGCTCGTGGTTGACCGAAAGAAGCACAGGCTCCTTGTGGCACCCTTCCGTCAATTCCTTAAAGTTTCAGCTATTTTCGAACTTTAAATGGGTGAGAAGTGGTGATTCATTTGGTAAGCAGACGACTCACAAAAAGATTTGGAAATGTTAGGTACATGCCTGAGTCCTATTGAAATTGAGCCCCCGCAATCGAGATGTCATCAACGCTTGATATCAGCGATTGTTTTTATGGAATTCAACTAAACCACGTCTGTTTTGTCCGGAAAAATCATCCCCCACCGATCTTGAGTCCGTTTTGAGAAATGGATACCCGTTCATGTCTATGTCTTTTTGAGTCTTGGAAATGTTACATTGCCTGAGTCCTATTGAAATGCTTAATTATTCTCTTGTCTCTTTCAGGCGAGAAGCTCAGCGTTGCTTCTGCGAGGCAGCAAAATGCAGAGGGTGGATCGGGCACAACCCTGAGGAGGAGGAAAGTGAAGAGAGTTCAGAGGAAGAAGATGAAGATAGTGCTGAAGGGGAGGAAGAGGAGGGGACAGAGGGAGTAGTGGAGCAGGGTGAGACGGCTGTAGTGTCACCCCCAGTCGAACTGAGCACTGCTGAGAAGACTTCAGAAGGGGTGGCTACTGCTGTCGGGAAAACTCAGGAGGCGAAACCGGCGAGGAGAGTGAGGAAGCGAAGACCGATACGAACGAGAGTCGCTAAAGTTGAGGACGTGCCAGATGTTGACGTGAGTACCCATTCGATTAATAACACTTCTGCTGTCTATAAAAGTACGCGGTAGAGTTGATCAAATTTTCCGGAAATAGTTTTGTTTCTGTCTGTCCCCCTCACACTAATTAGTTGCCACATGAGAGGGAGCCAGGGGTGCATTAAATGCCTGGAACATTAGTTGAGGGAGCATAACACGAGGGGAACATTAAATGTCGGGAGCATTAAATGTCGGGAGCAATAAATGTTGGGAGCATTAATAGGTAATTGAGGGAGCATAAACGGGGCATTAATTGTTGCGAGTATTAAATGAGGGGATCATTTTTATCAGGAGCACTAAATGAGGGGAGAATTAAATATCAGGAGCATTTAAATGGTATGAGCATTTATGTCAGTAGGCCTATGTCCGATTTCGTTAAAAACCCCGGAAGTTTCCATCCTACCGTCAAAAGTGCTTCAGTATGCACCAGTGTTTGTTTCTTCCTTCCCTTGCAGCTTGGCGAAGAGATAAAGAAACTGAGCTTATCCGGCTTGAAAAACAGATCTCACACTCTGACCCTTACTCGTCTGATTGTCCGTGCGGACGACATGTCTTCCCGCTTGGCACTTCAGTCGATCCTCAGACGAGGTGCCGAGCCATGCAGGCGTCTCTTTCTCGACTACCACGGCCTTCGGTTTCTCTACAACTGGATGACGGAATGCGGAACTGTGATTTCCATCAACGTGGAACTGGCAAAGTTCCAGCTCGAGGTTTGTTCCGTTAATGGTGTTTTTTTTTTATGCTCATTTTTTGTCATGTTTTGCGAATAGGATTAATCACCTTGATTAGGTAAGTCTAGGCTAGGTTAGAAGGTTATGGTTTATCACAGAGCAAGGCTGCCAACTCGCCCAGTCCAATGTTGGCAGGTATTTCGATTCCGAACTGCTACTGCTTTTTTGGCGTCAACTTTTTTGATTTTTCAGTGGCTTGGTCAGCCTCACGGTGACTTTGTCTGGAGGGGCAAGTGCAAAGTTATCCTAGATCTTCCGTCGAAATTCTAGTGATGTTTCATGGAAAACAATGACATCTTTTTGTTTAGACAACTTCAGAAGGATTATTCAGCATGGCTCGTGTTTTGTCATTGCAGGAGTGTTGATTTTGATCGGCAACTTTCTGTTGTTTTTCATGACTCAAATCCTAGTCGGACGTCAGTCAATCTTCGGTGCTCTCTGACGAAGCTCCACGAACAGAGAGCGACACGTTGCATTTCTCCAAACGAACCGATAAAGGCAGTTGGTCATTTTTCCTGTTTTTTTTATGTCTCCTGACTTGAAAGATCTTTGGAAAACCTGGAAAAATCCTACAAATGGTTTTCCAATCTCGCTGGGTAGGTACCACACTTTACGATTGATCATGGAGCACAGAGCCTTATGTTAGGATAAGAATCTACAAAAATTGTTTAAAGGAAGGATAGGAGTGTTTCCATATTACCAATTTTTGACATTTTTCAATTTGTATTTCAGCTTTTGGAAACACTGTCAAGCTTGCCAATCCCTCACAAGACCATGCTCATTGACAGTAAAGTCTTGTCGATTGTCGAAAAGTGGGCAGCAAGCTATCAACTGGAGTCCAAGAATCTTGCCGATTTGTTGACGTAAGTACGACTATGTCATTTTTTAACAGTGTTCGTATTGTCAGGTCCCACTTTTTTACAGGAATGTTCTCTTGGAAGCTTTGAGAGGATGCCAGGATGTCTAGAGTCTGTGAACTAGACTCCTAGGTAAGGTAACACAGTGTTACTTTGATGTAAATACCTCTCAAGGTGTGTGAAATGACAATGCTCAACTGGAGAGATGGGCTCACCCTGAGCTATCTTTCATCACAAGTAATCTTGGAGGCAGTGTTTTCACAGGATGTGTTTTCACAAATGGCAAATCAAGACTCAAGTAAGGTTTACGGCTTCTTTTCGCCAGACCTTAAGAAGAAGAAAAAACAACCGACAGAAATGATAAAAACAAAACAAAAAGAACAACTTCCCTTCTACCAAATCAGTCCATTCCAAGGGAACGATCCAGCCTCCTCCATTCCACCTGATCAGTCCACACACACACACTGCAGTGATGTCACAAATCCTTCATCATTGGCTCAGCGTCAGATCAATCATCCTTTGGGCTAGGTTATCGTCATTACCCACACCTCCCCCGTCCCCTCCCATTCCAATTTCGCTGTTCCCCACCCGCACCCGACCACCAACTGCTCAAACCGCAACGGTCACAGGTCCCAGCTCAACTCAGAATCGGACGTCAGTCATTCCTCAGTGTTTGCCGCCTGAAGAAGCTCCACGAAGGGGGAGCGAAACGTCGCGTTTCTTCGCTTTTCAACGAACGGATTTGGCTGTTCGTCTTTGTTTTAATGTGTTTCCTGAAACCAGGTAGGCCTAATTTTACATTTTGATTTACAATCAGTAGCCACCTAACCAAACCTGACCCAACCCCAACCCTCACTGCCAATTGTGTGTTTCGAATCTGCTTGCTGGTGTCTTCCGGCACTATCAACTCAAGAACGCCCCGGAAATCATCCCCGAAGTATGCGTATCCGCATGTACGAATAGAGGCTGATTGTAAAGTCCAACCCCGGGAGAGTTCCTAACCTGCTTCCCATTCATGCTCCTTCATCTGCTCAATCCTCTCCTTCTTTGGAATCCTAAACACCTCCTTCAAATCCTTCCACCGCAGAAGCAGCTGCAGAGCAAACTTGACAACCTTCTCGACCAGCGCCTTGACGTCCGGTTCCAGCTCCTTGAACAAAGTGAGATCATCCTTGGCCGCAACGATCGGTGGAATGTCGGTGAGACTCGGTGGGGGTAGCGTCGAGCAGGAATCGTCGGAGTCGCCAGCGGAGTCCTTGCTCTTCAGGGCCGGTGGGTCCGTAGCCGGTGCCAGGTCGAAGGGTTTGTGCAGGATGGCAGGACTGTCCGAGGATTCGGTGTCGACCGCAGGACAGTCTCTCCTGCTCTTTAGCCGTAGTTTCCTCGAAGCGCTTTTATTATTGTCGGATGAAAGACTGCTCTCGCTCAAGCAGGAATCACTGTTCACCTCGTTGTCGTTGATGGCAGACGCCGATGTCGACACCGGTCGGAGGTGCGGCATGTCAGCACCATCCTCAGCAGGGCTAAAATGTCAAATTCAAATATTGAAACAGTTACGCACTCCATTCATGAACGAACGTCCCAATTTGGCTTTTCTCTGGAGAAGTGAAAATTGTAACCAGTGCACTTTGACTTTTGGAATGTCTAGACATGGTTGCTGCTACTTCGAAAAATCGGAATTCCCTGAGTTTTCCAGAAGGATTCTCAGTTTTTTCCGGGTTTTTTTCCAGGCTTTTATGCACACTAAAAATGTTATAAAAACCTGCTTTCCCTTTTTTGGCTGGTTTTTGGGGAAATTTTCATTTTTCCAGGTTTTTTTCCAAAAATCCCTGAGTTTTCCAAGTTTTCCAGGTTGCAAAAGAAATTCCCTGAGTATTCCAGGTTTTCCAGGTTGGTAGCAACCATGCTAGAGTCTAGTGAACTAGAACAGCGGTTCCCAAACCTTTTCCAGGCATGGACCCCCACATAATCAACGCTATGTTAGACGGACCCCCACACTGTAAATGGTCAGTTTACTTAGTCTTAGTCTGACCAAAGTTAAACAATGTTACCAAAACTAAGACATATGCTGACGTACGAAAAACAAAAGCAAGAGGATTGTGTAGCGTTTTATTTTTTTAATTTGTTAGTCTGTTGTGAGTTGACATTGCATTCCAGGGCCGTTCTATCGGACCCCTGGCCCTCGGTCTGCGGACCCCCAGGGGTCCGCGGACCACAGTTTGGGAACCGCTGAACTAGAAGACTCCAAAGTAAGATAACACAGTGTTACTTTTATGTAATTACCTCCCAAGGTGTGTGAAATACCTAATTCTACGTTTCGGAGGAATCGCTCCTCTTTTTTCTGGTGCTTGGAGGAAACCGATTTGGTCTAGCAGACGACACAGCATTGCCATTTGATTTTTTAGATAATAAAGGAACGTCAAGGTGAGCAGTTGGATGAACTGTGGTAACGGATGTCTGATGAACTCAGGAGATGACACGGAATGAAGGACGAAGGAGGTGTGGGTAATGACGATAACCTAGCCCAAAGGATGATTGATCTGACGCTGA
>JASGXE010017664.1:0-49079 GCA_030068105.1 Sinentomon sp. SZTP_YWyxl
GTGGCATTTGTGATCTGCTGTTGTCTTTTCTCTTCTCGAGAATATTTATTTCTTCAGCCACACACGATATGTTGGTAAAAACGGTGAACAAAAGTGCTTTCTTCGTATATTGGTCCGATTCTTGAGACGTGATTTGGTTGAGACTCGACTTGAGTAATTGCTGATTTGTTGATTGCTGAGATGAGATGGCACACATGCTATCCAGTGCGATGCCTTACCAATAATGAGCAGAATAAGCAATGATTCAAATCGAGTCTCTGCCAAGTCACGTCTTAAGAATCGGACCATTGAGTCAGATGACAAATGAACGATTCGTCGCAACGTGGCCCTGAAGCGCGTGCATGCGAAGCTGAAACAGAGCCCTCCACAAAGTAGCGACTCAAAGGATTGGGACTGCGGAATATGCGCTCAGGCACATGTCCGGTATTTTGAATGCAAGAATGTTGTGTGGCGGCGGAAAAAGATTACCCATACATGTGAAAAATTTCCATTCTTGAGATTTTAGCAAAAACTCCAGGCTGTAGAAATAAAAGATCCTCTTTCATCACTGATGTCAAAATCCGACTCCTTTAGAAAGCTCCGTTGCAATTTGGCGCTTTTATTTCTTCCAAATGCATAAGAGTAAAAAGAAAGAAAAAAAAAATGTTTCGGAGGAAACAGTAGATGGGAAAAACACATGTATGAGTAATCTTTTTCCGCCGCCACTATGCGCAACATTCTTGCATTTAAAATACCGGACATGTGCCTCACCACATGATTCAGCTTCGCATGCACGCGCTTCAAGGCCACGTGGCAAGGACTCGTTCTTTGTCATGTGACTGTTGAATAGTTGAAACAGTTTGTCGATTTTTTAAAACAAACAACGCTGGATTTTGAATGGAAGATCCACTTTTTTAAGTTTTTAAAACGTCAAATCTGTTGCGTACTCCCCTCAAATGCATGGTGAACATTTTTGTTATGCATTTGAGGTCCCTCCACAATGAAAAAAGCCGTTTCCCAACTCCATTCCGGTTGATATGGATGGACAAACGCATATCGTGGTGGCTAGTAGGCTTGGCATTGCGGGATCCGCGTCACGTAAAGGGTATCTAAAAGCTTTAATTGATATTGATTTAAACAACGTCAACTTTGAATGGAGAGCCGGGAATATGATCATCACCCCACTTGACAATTATGATGTAATCTCCACGGTCACGGACGATGTAATTGACTGCGTAATTGTTGTAGCCTTGGTGTTTGACGTAGACTTCTTCACACGGCCCTTTTGGTCCATGTATGCCAACGTAGATTATGTTGTCGCCTGAAATAAACGGCATCAAAATAATCAAGCTTCATTGTGCAAGTGGGTACAATGGACCTGAACACTAAATTGAACCGGGGGAATGTCAGGTCCCAGGGCCGGCGATAAAAGTCAATTCAGGTCGGCGATATAAGTAATTAAAGCAAAAAAAAAAGAGGAGCGTTGCACCGCGGTCAAAATTTTCCAAACAGTTCAACACCATCTATTTCTATCCGATGGGGCAAAACAATGATACTGAGAGCGCTGAATGAAGCAATGATACTGAGATACTGAGCTCTGATACTGAGAGCGATACTGAGGGCATCGTAATTTAATGTATTTCTCCTTTTTCCGCAATTATAATATTTGTTCGACCAAAAAACAAACCAGGGCCAATCCACAAAGAGAGCATGTGACAGTGAAATCCTTCAAGGGATCAACCATCCTAAGTTCGTCGACTTCAAGGATTGGTCGAATTGTCATGGAATCCTTCTCTTCCCGCATGCGGGATCTACCCAGCGAGCAGAAATTACTGTAGCTACATGACCATGCAATTATTTCGGTGGAATTAGCATCGATGCTATGGCGTTAAATGGCAGTGATGGGCTATTGGCGATTTAGAACAGCAGCCTCACACTCCAAGCGTTGAAAAGGTCCATCACCCAATTTTTCCACCACTGTTGTCAATAATTGAAAAAAAATTGGAGTGAAGTTTCCCTTGTCCTTTCCTTTTCAACGAACATTTTCGACGTTGAGAGAGTTTCAGTTATTGGACATTCCGTTGGGTGATCCAGTGCGGATTAGCGCTCATCCGAGGTTGCGGAGTAATTTTTTTCCATCGAAGAAAATGGTGAAAATTTAATTCGCAACTTCGGATTAGCGCTAATCCGCACTGGATCACCCCACGGATTGTGCAGTAAAACTGATGCGGATTTTTTTTTACTTGACCTTGCGAAGTGCACATTAAAAACAAACAGAAAATCGTAATCAACAACAAGAGAAACCAGCAAAAGGAGCACAGTGCAACAGCGCATTTTCATCAGCGGGGCCTCTCATACCTGTTGACCAGGTGGTGTTGGGGAGGTGCGTTCTGTGAATTGTGGACTTTTTTATGTTTGAGTGGAAAGGTCATTCACGTTGATCCAATTAATTAGAGGCTCGACCAGACGCAACAAAAACTTCTTGTGAAGGTTTTGCCGGTTTGTTATAAGATGAACAACAAGCGTGCATAATATGGAAAGTGGCGGCGGAATTAAGGTACCCACACATGTGTTTTTCCCATTTAACTGTTGCCTCCGAAACTTTTCTTTCTTTCTTTTTATTCTTATGCAGTTGGTAGAAATTAAAGCGCCAGACTGCAACAATGCGTTCTAGAGGTGTCAGATTTTGACCTCGGTACAAAAGAGGATCTTTAATTTCTGCAGCATGGAATTTTTGCCAAAATCTGAACGGTTGCAATTTTTACATGTATGAGTACATTAATTCCGCCGCCGCTATACATGTGTGTATACGAACCAGCGTCGCCAGCGTGGACAGTGAAGGTGTTGGTCTTGTTCAAATAGGCTTTCTTCAAACCCATCCCTTTTGAAGAGACCTTACTCGGATCCGATTTGAAGAGAGGCAGAATGGGCCCAGCGTGGTGACCACCTGATTTCGAAATCTTCTGAACCGTTTCCACGACAACCGACGACGTCTCTTGGGCCCCTCTCTCGGCCAGGTCCTCACCTTTCCAGTGAGAGAGAGAGAAACAGTTTGGCCCGTATAAGTACACATTATACGAACACACAAAACAGAAGCTCAGATTAAAAATAAAAAGATATTAGCAGGAACTTTTAAATTAGACATTTTGAAAAAAATAAGCATGTACTGCGGCGTAAAATCAGTGGGAAGGTTGCGCTGATAAAATTACTGAAGTTCCTAAAAAAATGAACATTTAGCCAATGAAATTCACATTTAGCCAATGAAAGACATGCATCTACCTGCATAAAATATCAATAATGAGAGATGGAATCTAGCTTGTTTTGGATCTTTTTCAGTTCAACAGTTGAAAGCGACATTCGTATAAGAAACTTTCCCTGGGTCGTGAAAGCTGTTAGCTGATTGCACTGCGCGCTTCAGATAAGAATGACGGCCGGGAATGAAGCCATTCTCTTTACCATATCTCACCAAGTTTACGAAGACAATCAGTTTGTAATAAATGGCTGGGAGAATTTTATTACTCGTAGTATGGGAAAAAATCAGGCCCCACAGATCAATAATTCATGTGCCATGAAAGACTACTTTTTATAATTGTGTTATGCATATTTTGTCGGATGATCGAAAATGTCCACGAAAAAATGTGTCACTGTGTGCACAGTGTCTCTAATGTCTCTGATGTGTCTGATGTGTCTAATGTCTCTGATGTCTCTTGTCACTGATGTCTCTAATGTCTCTGATGTCTCTATGCCTCTATGTATCGAATGTGTCTAATGTCTCTGATGTCTCTGATGAGTCTAATGTCTCTAATGTCTCCAAGATCTCGAATGTCTCTGAGATGTCTCGAATGTCTCTAATGTTTCTAATATCTCTAATGTCTCCAATGTGTATAATGTCTCTTTTGTCTCTAATGTCTCTGATGTATCCAATGTCTCTAATGTCTCTATGTCTCTATGTCTCTAATGTGTCTAATGTCACTAATGTCTCTAATTTCTCTGATGTCACTAATGTCTCTGGTGTCTCCCATGTGTCTACTTTCTCTAATGTCTCCAATGTCTCCAAGATCTCCAATGTCTCTGATGTCTCGAATGTCTCTAATGTCTCCAATGTCTCTAATGTCTCTTCTCTAATGTCTCTCATGTCTCTAATGTGTCTCTTGTCTCTAATTTCTCTGATGTCTCTCTGTCTCTAATGTCTCTAATATCTCTGATGTCTCTGATGTCTCTCATGTCTCTCATGTCTCTCATGTCTCTCATGTCTCTGATGTCTCTGATGTCTCTGATGTCTCTGATGTCTCTAATGTCTCTGACTCGGATGTCTCGAATGTCCCAAATGTCTGTAATGTCTCTAATGTCTCTAATATCTCTAATGTCTCCAATGTGTCTAATGTTTCTCTTGTCTCTAATTGTCTATAATTTCTCTGATGTGTCGAATGTGTCTCCAAATGTGTCTCCAAAAACACCAGCTTATATAAAAGAGAATCGTTCCGTCAACCAACCTGATGCATCAATTTTAAATGGTGATCCAACGATGTGATAGCCGTTGTATTTGACACTGATGTAATATTCGCCAGGAACAAGTGGGGTGTAACGAACTTTGTAGCCTTCTTCAGCTTCTGTGCAATCCATTGAGACCTTACTAGGGCCGTCTATTGTAACTGCCAGCAGACCCGTACCAGCGTTGCACGTGTTGATTATGAAGTCAGTCTTGTGGCCTGAAAACAATTATTCAGCAGATTACAGTTGCTCAGTTCGCTAAAATCAAAGCACAACAGACCACACCCACCACCACAATTCAATCTTACAACAAGGAAAACGTGCCTGCATAAAATTAGCGCCACAGGATAAATACGAAAACGCAATTCCGGGGGAGTTTTCATGTCTTTGCTTTGCGCCTGACGAAAATAAATGCTATGCAACAGACATCAACCACATCGTCCCAATTCTGAAGCAGCGGAAAAGGATTTGACGGCGACTCGTAGCAATCGAAACCACATCAGATGTATGACCAGAAAATGCACGATAGCCAAGCGAATCGAACATGTTAATGGACATGAAGGGGTGCTGCGATCCTCTATGTCCCATAGATACTCGGATATGGGCCTGCACACTCCGCAAAATGAACTTTTGGGGCCCTCTGGCTCTCGTGCTATGTCGGCAAATATCCCATTTGTATTGGTGAAATTAAAATAAGTTAGCTTATAACTATTAGTTACGTGTACTGTTAGCTTATTCAGTGAACAGTTTACTGAATAAGCTATATTGAAAACATTCAACGAATCAATGAGCCATATTGAAAATATTTAGCGAATCAACGAGCGATATTGGAAACAGTCAGCGAATCAATGTGATCCGGTGCACCAACTTCCAGATTTGAACATGGATTCCGAAAAATCACGATGCTGTATAGAAATTCAAAGTCGAAAAATTCGTCGAGGAGAAATCACAGTTTTCAGCAATTTAAGGCGAGTTCTCGACAAAGTACATCGTTTGCAATTTGATGTTGCCTGCGCAAAAAGCGACTAAATTGAGATCAGCAATTGAAACAATAACACGAATTATGTGCTGTGGAAAATGGAGACCCCATATCCACGGATGACATCATTACGAATAGGTATGTCACTTTTTGTGCATCGAATTTCAAAGGCGCGCAGATTTTCTTCGATAACCTCCACTGATCCACTCCAACGTTGCAAGCCATTTAGCCGATCCTGAATTCACCCTCACTAAACAATAATTGGGATGACTCTAACTTCCTCGACAAACCTGTTTTGACGCTGTTCAATCCATTGCCGTATGCGTGAACTGCAGCCGGATCGGCGTCATCCTTTCCCACTTTGATTCTGAAGGGAGATCCTGGTATGTGAACACCATTCAATCGGACATTGATGTTATGAATGCCGTTCTCCTTTGGCATGAATCGAACTGAATATGTGTCCGAATCGATGGGAGCAATGAAGCAATCGTCCTCGGCACCTGACGGGGCGATTACCTATTTGCGAATGAACATAAAAGGAACAATTTGGAACGTCTATGAAAAAGGCGCATTCAAGTAGGTAAACATATGTCGATTATCCGGTGTAGATAATTTTTTGCAAAAAATCAATTTTTTATCAAAGTTCTGACGAAGTTCGACCACAGCTCTAAACATAAAACAGGTGACATCTGCACACGCTACAAAATCGTTGATTTGTTTCTTGATGAAGTGAAGTGCATGATTTAAGTTTAACCAGAAACTACAACAAACAGCTAGAACGTTCCAAATGCTTTCGTAGCCTGTACTTAACCCACCTTCGAATCCAATTCTCCCTTGGCGTTATTCTTTCGAACGATGAACATGGCCGGCTTGTTTGCTGAGACGCCAGTGTCAGGAAACTGTGCAACTTCGATTTTTCGTGCTTCGCCCATGGCCGGTGAAACGTAGACCTTGTATGGTGAATCGGGAATATGCTGGTCATTGAACTTAATGCCGATTCTGTATTCGCCTGCGAGAAAAAAAAATCATAAGAAACAAACGTAATTAAATTAAGCATAAAAGTGATTACTCAATGCCGATCAACATAATTGACTTTATGAGCCATGAACAGGTAGACAACAACTGGAATCTTTCAATGAACGATGATGGAAACGTCAAGCGAAGAAGGTCTTTTCAGAGAACGCCAATTTTAGAACCAATTCAAGAATTAAACATGAACTCCAGTCAACATCATCGTGGAAAATGTTAAAACGTGTCCTGGCCAGGATTCGATTCGGGACCTTCAAGGTTATCGCAGCCAAACACGTTATGTTTTGATATTTACGCAATAAAGCTTCCACAACGAGCAATCCACTTCCAAATCTCGATCTTGTTGCTCCGCTCCATGAAGCTAAATGCGAATAGCGCCACAGAAATGAAAACAGAAATCGCCTTTGATTTTCGTAAAATTTTCACCGATTCTTCCAGGCTGATTCAAGCTGGTCCCTGAATTTCATGCACCCGTTCGCTACGAATAACCAGCTGTATCCCACCAAACAAAAGAAATGCGTTTCAAGGAATTGACCAACAATACGAATAAATAATTATTATTATAATAAGCAACGTACGAGAAATCCGCTTATGTGACTCAGTTAAAAGAAAGTGTGAGAAAAGGACTGTCATCATGATCTGTGCAGAAACTAGAGCAACCATGAAAAATTGATGTTCTTTATTTTTTATTCTTTTCACGATGTCCCTGAATTATATATATGAATTATATTAAAAATTTTTATGCACAGATGGCAGAAGAACGTAGCATTAAAAAACCTCATATGGAGCCCTAAAAGAAATTTAAATTCAAAAAGCAAACTGAGAAGGCGTCATATCAGCTTTGTGCAGTAACGCAGAAATGTTGACCGAGTCAGAAGGATGGGTGTTCCAGTCACGAATGGTTCGTGGAAAAAAAGAAAGATGATTTTCATGAATAAATTTCAAAAAATCAACCTGTCAAAACATTTAGGTCTCCCACATAATATGGGAATAAATAAGTGCAACGGCAGCAAAATTGCGAAAGGCCTGATCAAGTTTTGAAGAAAAAGGGTAAAAATAAAACTGATTCCGCGACGAGTTTTCAGCCACAATCTATAGAGCTAGACAGAAAGCAGGGATCTCCAAACGGAGAATAAAACTGAAAAATTGAAATATTTTTTCTTTATCTGCGCCTCTCGACGCAGCAATTTGTGCACTTTTCGCTCAACAAAATCCCGGTCAAAAACATCCTCTGATATAGGTTGGCGAAAATACTCGAAAACCGTGAGACTGAAAATTCGAGTCCGCTCCTCTTGTACTTGACCCTGAAAATGAATTGTACATTGGTGTATTCGCAATTATCTCACCGATAAGGACATCCTGCATGCAAATCAGTTTGGATTCCGGGAAAAGATGTCTTGCGAAACCCAAGTGCTTCTTCTTGTGGATGAAATTTCAAGAAATATGGACGCTGGCACCTCAACTCATGCCGTTTTTATTGATCTAAAAAAAGCATTCGATTTTGTTCCTCATGACAAGTTGTTGGATAAGATGAAAAAACCTGGGGTTTCCTGTATTTATTCTTAAATTGCTGGCAAGTTTTTTGACTAATCGAACCCAGGTGGTTTCTGTTCAAGGCGAAATTTCATCAGAAGTTAGCGTTAGTTCAGGAGTTCCTCAGGGCAGTGTTTTGGGTCCGTTGCTATTTTTGATCTACACAAATTTCGCTCTCTCTCTCTCTCAATTTTTCAATTGAACGTAGCGCAATCAACACTCGCTGAAAATTCAATACGCACACAAGACACACAGAGCAAAATGGCAAAGGTGTTTTAGGAATTTAGTTCGGCCCTATTGCTAGACGTATGTACGAATGTAAATTAGAGCTTTTAGATAGAGAATAGTTTTGTTTTCCTTGCATACCTACCATCATAATCGGGGATGTCTTTCCTATTGACGTCTGCCAATTGGATTTCCTGAGTCACCACGAAAGACAACAGCGAGTTGGATTTGTCTGTTCCAGTTCCTGTTCCTTCTGCGTCTTTGGCCGATGTCTTCAAGTCGTCGTCTGTTGAGGAGATACACGCCGTAATTGCCGAAGACGAAAACTTTCTATCGTTGCAATCATCGTTGTTTTTGTCTTTTGCTGAGGTCGAGGTCGACCTTGGCTTGGGCATGCACTCCGGTGCCACCGCAACCACGCCACCCGCGTGCATTTTGACGATTAGCGTCGATCGCAAAAAAGGTGGGTATCTTTAGAGATAGGTACTCGTACACACACGAGTATTGTAAGGTATTGTAGATCGATTAATACTGGCAGTTTCGAGGATCGAATAAGGAATGATCAACTGCAGGACGCCTCTTTCAGCAACCTTACTCTCCTCCTCATCTCAATGTTCATGGCATGTCCGAGTGGGTACCTGTATGGTATTTACTCGTACTGTCGCATACTTTTAGCCTGGCTGAAAAAGGGCAAAACGAAACTGGAAATAAATGTTGTTAAAGCTTTGTTTTTTGGCCTTTCCTGTCCTGATGCAATGTGAACGCCCAGGGAACTGGAGGAAAACCCTGCAGACACCATCAAAGCCGATCTGTCAGCAGCAGCTCGGCAATTGGTTTGCAGGGGGAGGGGAACTGGGGAGGGAGAGAGAGACACTTACAAGTTGTTGTCAGAAGAACGAACGAAATCTCATGAAAAGCTTGGCGAAGCAACTTAACAAGGAAACGGTGTTGGACCAAATGCGCCAAGTTGCCTTATGCCATCTGCGATGGATCAACTGCACAGAAAGTGCAGTTTTGGGCTTGCTCGTAAAGAAGAAAACACAGACCTCTGTTCCAAAAAAGACCAACAATTCTCTGCTATGGACCCATAAACAAGTCAGGTCAAGATGCTGGTCAAAGGCAACAGTTTTACCGTACGCATAAAGAAAGAAGAGCCAACACTGCCTATGGCCACTGACCACCAAGCAATGCTGGCCAGGCCGCAGGCCACACAACAGGAAGAAAGGACCACGAGTACCGCATTGAACATTTAATTCACTGAACGGCAGGACACAAGCGAAAGCAAGCAGTGAGTGAAACAAAAACGGATGGCCCAGCAGGAAACAAAAGGACATTGAAGAACTCCAATCCTATTTTGCAGACTGTTTCGGCACCCTGTTTGTCTTCAATTCTTTAAACGCAAATGCAACATAGGCTAGATGTATGATGACTGATCAGTCAGGACTCGTAACAGGTAATAGTTGGTATGGTGTGCATAATTTCTGCCTGTCAATTATTATGGTTGCAATTTGGAAACGTGCGCCGCCAATGAGTCCACAATCGCACGCTTCTAAGAAAAAGGCACAGGATCGCAAAAATCGTGTCATATTGGAACAACAGCAAGTGTTTTTCCGATCTGATAGCATAGCCACACATTTGGACAAAACGCACGCAAAAACACACATTCACTTGCATCGAGATCGGAATTGACAAATCGCACCACGACGATTAGAATCGATTATGGAGGCATCAGCGATTGTCAAATTAATCTCACAATCTCGCAATATGCCAAAAAACAACGACTCCATTCCAGAAACGCGGAAACATTGCGAAAAATCACAATCTCCGTTCGCGAGTTCACTCCCGCAGTGTGCAAAAGAAATAGGTATTCAGCTCCCCCGATTATAGGCAGGTAATTATTGATGAGACAGAGAGCGCGAGAGGGATTCATCATTGCAAACGAAAGGAGAAGTATAGGAGCCTATGCCAAAACAATGGCAGAATGAAAGAAAACAAGAATCGACAGAGCGACACGACATACATGTATAGGATGATTCATAGCAGACAGAGCAGCATAAGAGAATTGAAGATAAATATACCCGAGAACTCGTGTCACGGCGCCGAGAATGTGGCGAATAAGCCAGAACAGCAAGAAACAGAGCGGATCTCTTCTTATTCAAAAGAGAGATGGAGAGAGCGATGGATGGTGAGAAGCCTCAAGCCACACGCAGACAGAGACTGAGAATTGGATGGTGTGTTGGTTTGGTGTTCCCAAATTAAGACAAGTCAAATCTATATTTAGATGATGAGTTTTTTGTATGCGAAATTATTTATGCTTTAACCCAATTTCTCATCAATTCTTCTGAGTTTGGGCACCGAGGTTAGTTAGGGCAGGTCTTTTTCGAAGGCTTCTATCATTTTCATTTTCCAGAAAAAAATCGAAAATTTTAGCGTTCTTGACGAAAAAAGCTGCCGACTTTAAAACAGCCAATCACATGCTATGAATACACATCATGCAATGAAACGTGGAGTGCAAATTCCAGCTGTGGTGAAACAATGTTTCCTTCCTATACGAGCAGTAAAGAAGCAAAAGCTGAACGAAGGCGCTCTGGCTTTACATTTGTGAGTTCGAGTGGGTGCCTCCTCGGGTGAATGTGGTCTGGCGTAAAACGTAAGATCAAGAGCAACTTTCACGAACGCCTTTTCAACCACTCTCCAATTCGGAAATACCTGTGGGTGACTTTTGCCAAAAGTTTGCCAAAAGTATGCCAGCGGTTCCTAAACCTTTTCTGGGCATGGATCCCTGCATCATCAACGCTATGCCAGGCGGACCCCCACACTGTAAATGGTCAGCTTACCTCGTCTTAATTTAACTATAAAGTTAAACAATGTTACCAGAACTAAGACATATGCTGACTTACAGAAGTACGAAAAGCAAATACAAGAGGATTGTGTGGCGTTTTATTTTTTTAAATTTGTTAGTCTGTTGTGTGTTGACAGTGCATTCCAGGGCCATTCTATCGGACCCCTGGTCCTCGGTCCGCGGACTCCCAGGGGTCCGCGGACCACAGTTTGGGAACCGCTGCTGTATGCCACACCTTGTACAGGAGATACTGTAGATTTAAACAATTATTGTTTTTGAGAAAAGGGAGGGATTTCAAGAGAAGCCCTCAGCCTAAAAAAACTTTTTTTTTCAAAAAAAATCTTTTGATTTATATTTGGTTCTTATTTATCGGAAGCAACATATTTGTGTTACCAATGTATTTCACAAATAAAAAAAAGAAAAAGAAAAACGGGGTCAAAAATGGAGTTTGTTTGATAATGTCACTGACCAAATATAATGCACGCGCCATAAAACAAAAATCAAACAACCAAAATACCAAAATACTCGCAGTTTTCCAAATTTATTTGTCTTCATTCATCCCAAAATTGACATTCCAAACCTAAAATCAGAACAACTCGGCAATGTTTCACAACCAAATTCTGTTCAGACCTAGTGTGTAACTACGAGTAGTTGACCATCTCATAATTTTTGCTGTTTTCACTTTGACAACTGTGTATTGTGTAACAGTGGCAATATCTCACTCTGGGAATTCAAAAAGGTGGACTGAAATTTTCGCATACACGATTAAAAAATCGTGGAACCATACGACAACAAGTTTTCCGAGCATTTTTCTAATCAATGTACGCAATGAAAAGAAGCGGCCCAGCACACTACCTTGAGGGACTCAACAACCAGTGGGGATTCCCGTGCGCTGCTGACCTCGGCCATGACAACCTGGATTCGAAATCCAGGAAATATAGAAGATTCAGGAAATGACGGGAATCCCAAGCATGTCATTTTCGTCAAAACTTTGCCATGGCATGAGGTCAAAAGGTTTTTTGAGGTCAATGAAATTGGCATTGATTAAGAATGTCAGCATCTTAGCTATGGTGTGAAAATATTGTGTTGTCAACTAAAAGATGTATAGGTACGTGCCGACATATCTGCGTTTCGCATGACATGTCAGCTCGAAAACCGAATGGATTCGGGTGCAGGATGTTTTTTTTTTTGATAAGTGAATGATGGATAAACTCGTAGGTGGCGTGTACCTTCTTGTTCAAAAATGTATGAGTAGACGCACGTCCTGTCATCACGATGGAGCTGTGGGGTTGTTGGGCAGGGTACCTCACCTTTTTCTCAATAGAGATGACAACAGCCTTTAACCAATCCAAAACAATCTTGCCAAGATTCAAAATCGTGAGGAGAGGGTTGCCAGGGCATCACATGGAGGAAGCGGTTCTTTTCAGAAAGGTTCGAAACAAGCGTCAGGATCCATTACTCTTTCTGGGTCAGTTTTACAACGGTTATTCGCAACACCAGTAACTTCAATCTCGGTGAGATCACTCTGCCCTGCGATGTCGTTATAAGTGGAGTAGGTACATTATCAAACAATATAATGGTTGGATTCTGGGGGAATGGTTGGGTGAGAATAATGATGGTGGGAGTTCTAAGTTCGTGCCTCCAATCAATCAATGAGCTGTGGTGTCGATGGTGCAACCGGTCGACAATGTTTCTTTTACAATTTACATTATTTTGTTGACGTTGTTTCTTCCGAAGATGTGGGCCAACGCAATGTCGTCGCCGCTTTGCGTGTATATGTCGCGGCATAGCTAAATTCAAGGACAAGAATGAAGAGTGAGAGACGCGAGCATCATGGGATGGGAGATTGGATGCGTCTGTGAACGAGCTGCCGGGTCTGTTTCCTTTTGGCGCATCATGTTGCCACAATGGCGCATTTTGCGCCTAACTAAAATAAGACCTATGCAACACACATCACATCAACGCAATTCCTATGCATCGAAAAGGTGCCAACTCAGGCATTGACGGGTCTGTTTTCTTTCGCATTTGTTTTTCCGTTTTGCTCGCCTCAGCTCCGATTGTTTTCATTCCTCATTTTTGTTTTCATTTTCGTTTTTTTTTTTGATAAATTTCTTGCTTTTTTACCGTGCAAAATAAATTTTTGTTTCGCTGATTTTGCATAGCACTACATACATGGTGCGCTGGTTCTTGCTTTTGCTTCCGCGGACACAACAAATGTGCTTCCTTTGCGTTTCCTCTCATTTGTCTCTGGGAGAGCAGGACGTATACACGTATAGCCGCCGCCCAAAACTAGTCGCAGTTGATTTCTTTCAACAGGACATTGTGAGTTAGGGTAGTACCTATAAGGTTTGGTTGGTTACTAGGTTAGGTAAGTTTAGGTTGGGTTAGGCTTGATTAATTGCGTTGGTTGGGTTTGTGTTCTTCGGCGAGATGTCCCTGCGGTTGGATGGCCGGAAACTGTTTTAGTTTCAAACATGCAGTCCAAACAAAAATGAAAAATGGAGAAAATGCCTGTCGAAAAAACGTTTTCCGGGATATGCACTTCTTTGAGAACTTCGTTCTTGTCATAAACCAAAAAGATCTTCTCTTCCTCGGGTTGTTCTTTGAGTCCCAGGCTCTGTGTCATTTTTTGGGAGATGGGGTAAGGGACGACTTTGAAAACCTGAAATGACAACTTTTTTTTTGGCTTCACCCGTCTTCCTATTGCACCAGTTTGTGATGATGCAATCGCTCGATCCTCCTGCCGCGTGCTTGCAGTAGGTACCCCTCGGAATGTGGTGTCAGCAGCAGGTGGACACCACATCTGTAGGCGGAGGTGGTGCAAGAGAGGTGACTGTTTTGATCAGGTTCTGAATTATGATATTATGATGACGAAATGAGAAAAGGAAACGGGGAAAAGCCGAACATTATGGCGCATGATGCATTTGCGCTCAACGAAAATTCGACGCTCTGCAACAAATGCACGTCACATCAAGAATTTCCGACGTCCAAACAGAGAGAACATTCTTCATGTTGATCGTCATTTTATTGATGCGTGCTCTTGCGCCTAACTAAAACAGAACTTTCTCCATGCAAGAAACATTCGCAATCCCGACGCAAAGGTTAGAGCACCACAGCAAGGATGATCTGAGCAGTTTGTCAGCGCTTACCTTCAATGCGAATCACCATCACCATGAGTGATGAGTGATGGTGATCACCATCACTCATCACTCACATCACCATCACTCATCATCAACGTTGTCGCTCATCGTTGATGAGCGACAACGCACAGCACAGGCATGTAAGCAGTTTTTGGCGCACATTCTAATGTAACGTCTATTTTCACACACGTTTTTGCGTGTATATCAATTCGATCGCACCATAAAACCAATGAAACGCTTCAAGTTCTCTTATGTATTTACCCTGTCCTCACAATGGAATTTTTTAAACTTTTGCAGAACTGAATTTTTTATGGATCGGTTGGTGTGTGCCTTGGTTGATCGTTTTCAACGGGTGAGTGATTGCTAGTAAAATGTCATGTGTTTTCATCCGTTTTGAGAGAGGACGCGTGTGAAATGAAGAAAATAAACATTTCCCTTTCATGAAATATGCGCGAAGATATGAAAGTTTTTTGTTAATTTAAAACACTTTTGACAATCCTTGTTGAACACTTCAACAATTCTTTACAATCCTTAAAACCTTGCATCTTTGAGGTGAAAAGTTGTGCTTGTGAAAAGCAACCACGAGATCCCAAGTATTTCGCACGAGAAAAAATAAATTCGGAAGTTCCTTCTTTGCAAAACACTCATGTAATGGTAAGTGCAGAAGGTTTTTTGTTGGTTTTTGATATTTCCCATGCTGGCGATACAGCTCTCTCGTTTGCAGGTGTTTTTATCGTTTTTGCGATGATATTACTCACAGGCCGTTTTCGACGGATGTTATAAAACAGGGTGCTTCAGAAGCGCAGTGATGGTTGTCGTCAATAGAATTTAAGTAGGTCCATGTCGTGGTATCCAGGGCACTCCAAATTTCGAATTATTTTGATTTTGCCAGTTTCTGAGTGTGTTGTCAGTTTGCGTCTGGTTTCCCTGTTTGAGGCAATTGGCGGGTTTTCTCGTCTGGTTTTTGCAAATTTCCCAACTTGACAACCCGGTTTGTGAGCACAGCCGGTGACCTTTCAAAAAACTTTCTCCCGCAGCTTCTGCAAACGGGGTTTCTTTTTGTTGCAGCTCAGAACAGCCATCAGCAATTATTGCAGAAGAGTTATCCATTTCGTTTTTCACTTGATGACTGTACGATTACAATTTTCATGCAATTTAGCTGCAAGCAACCGCGTCTTTCTTCGCAACCGAGCCGAGGTGTTCTTAACTGCGAGAAGCTCAAAGCCTTCCGCGGAGAGTGTGTTGTATTTTGCAGCAAACTTTAAAGCCTCTTGGACAGAATCGTTCATAGGTGAGAAACTCGATGGGAAAAATAAAGTGAAGCGGAGTTTGGCGGCTTGTGAGAAACGCGTTGATAAAGGCGATAAGAGCCACCTACGTGGGAAAAAGATAACCACTACAGAAAGGACCTTTTACACTTACTTTTACACTTTTACTTTTACAGAAAATGATTTTTTACACTTTCGGAAATCCTTAGCACCCCTTGGCCATATAATCTGGTGGCCCATACACAGCATTGTTTTTCTGCAATGGATAGTCGCGAAGGTACCTACCTATGTGTCCGGTTCAGTTCAACTTACCCGGTTCTGAAACACGATATCCGACGTAGCACGAGCCATCCCTTCTGTCTTTGAAATCAATTTCAGCTTTGCTTGGTCCTTCGACTGATATGGCCAATGACCCAGCTCCTGCCTCTCTGGTCCAAACATTGAATTCGTTTGCCTCGTCCTGCTCACCCTTCTCCAGACCAACCCCACCGGCGTGGACACGGTGGGCACCACCATCGTGAAGAGGACCGACTGTGAACTGAAACGGGGAGCCTATACGATGGAAGCGGAAGAGATAATGAAAAACGAGTGTTGGCAGGTATGTACGGAGACAACCTGAAGTATAGCAGTGCCAGTCGTTGCCACAGGCAAACCTATACAACGAACAAAGCCGCATGGCATAAAATATTCGCGAGAACTTTTCGTGGGATGGACAAATTGAGTTTGCCGATATTTGTGAAAGTGGGTACCTGCAAGGCCATTACCACTATATGGATTTCTTCGTCTCGAACGCTGCCTCTCCAAGCACCGATCCATCAGGACAATGCCCGATTGAACAGCGCCCTAATAAACTACTGTAGACCACTTTATCATTGAGAATAAGAACCATTCCGTCGTTACAAATTCGGCACAACTTATGGCTTAAAACGTCTCTGGAACAAAACATTGAGCAGTGCGTGCACTGTGGTCTTTGAAAGAGTTTAGCCTCCACGGCGCTTTCGTGAATAAATGCCACCAAATAAAACAGTCAACGTTTAGTGAGAACATGTGAAAAATAATGATACAGTCAACTTTTTCTTGACTAAATTATTGGTGGCCTTTTTTCTGTCGAAAGCGCCGCGGACGCTAAACTATTTCCATTGAATTTAAACAGGGTTTGATGCAACTTCACGTCTTACAACATCATAATGTTTTGCGGCGCATCGCATGTTGCCAATGATTGTAAATGGCGCGCGAGTTAATAATGTGGTCCAATCTTCGATGAGTTTTGTTAAGGAGGTTGGCGTCTATGCGTATACTACTTGTGTACGAGTATGTGCACATACGAAAATAAATGCCCAACATTTCATTCGATGTTGGTTGGGTTCAATTAATGACTGACCAGGTATGTGGATTCCCCTGTACTTGACTGAAACCGTATGAATTCCCAGTTCTTTAGGAATGAAGTGGACAGCGAATAGGCCGTCTTCCATTTCATAAATTGCTGCATCTTCGCTCACACCTCCAGGTGACGTCACAATCGATGACAAGTCGAACTGGGTGATTCCTGGAACGCACGAAAGAAAAAATGGACAATTTTTTTATTTTTTTTATTTATTATTATTATTATTTTTATAAATCTCAACATTGAATTGAACGTCAAAGCACAAAAACGATAACGACAATGAGAAAATGACTGCAGCAGGGTACACTAGTCGAATAAGTGTCTGCATATTTCTGATAAATCCTTCCGGAAGTATCGCATAGATCTCAGAAAAACCTTTGTCAAATAATCAAATGAGTTCAAAATTCTGTTAGAAACTTCACAAACTTGAAGTTTCACTTTATACTCAGACATTCAAAATACCCGGGCAATTGGAGATTTTTGTCAGAGTTTTGAAGCACGGGACAATGTTATTCCCCATCTAATAAACGCTGTTAAATGCATTCCTTCATGTAATGTGATTTGCGGCGCATGAGAAATGAGGAATTACATTGCCCCTTGCTTCAAAAGTCTGAAAAAATTCGCCTGTGGCCCAGGTATTCAGAATGGCTCCGTATAAGAGGTTTCAATGTTCATTTTATGGATATCTTAAGAATATTTTTCAGGATATTCAAAAATCTCGCAGGATATTTCCTGCTCAGAGCGCTACGAGCAGGATCGAGAAAATGCTTTCATCAAATCTGCGATGCTGATTATTCCGTAATTTAAAAGGAAGAAAAACGGAAGCAGCAAAAATTGAAACGAAAGGAACGAGGTAAAACCTTTTGGATCCAGAACCGTAGAATCACAGAAGTTCGAAAATCAACACTTAAAATTAGGCAATTTTCAATTTTGTCACGTACGAGTAACAGAGTGACACGGACCAGAAATACAAATACACGGTCTTCAGTAATTGAAGGGCCACAGGAGATTTTTGTCGGAATTTTAAAGCACGGGCAAGGTAATTCCCCATCTGGCATGCGCTGCAAAAAGCATTCCTTCGTGAAATGCGTTCTGCAGCGCACGCCAGAAGGAGAATTACATTGCCCTGTGCTTTAAAATTCTGACAAAAATCTACTACGGCCCGTCAATTACTGAACACTTCGTATTCGTAAAAGTATCAAATTGCAAAAAGGATGAAAACAGTAAACAGTTATCCTTCTGCGGCATGGCATGTTTTACGTTATTTTTCAAAAATTACTTTACGTATATATGCACTTATTGTTCGGGGTGATGTAATTTGGTTGCCACGAAATCCCCCTGTGTCGGGCGTTTTTCATTGCACTATAACCTACCTAATCACGATGTCAAAAAGTCAAATCAGATGTTAGGCATATGCAGCGCAGATTAACTAAACTAACCTGGCATCTTGAAAGTCAGCTTGCATTCGCTTCCAACCTCCGTGATTGGAAGAGCCTCCCTCTGGCGTTGGATCTTCTCACGTTGGCTGTTCGATCCTTCGCCGGTAACCTTGACCGTGAACGGGGAACCCTCGACGTGGTGGTCGGCAAACTTCAGATTGACAATGTAATATCCTGGTTCGGTTGGTTTATAGGATATGTTCAATGTGCCGTCCTCATTGTCTTTGCAGTTGATTTCAGCCTTTGAAGGTCCTTCTATTGAGAGCGACAGACCGCCGAAACCTTAAAGAGAAGATAGACAGACTCAAGTTCAAGATCTGGAACGTTTGGGATCCAGGGGGTGATTATATCATATTCTCCATCCACGCATGTTACGCTCGGATTAAATTTTGAACTGTTCCATCTTAAGCAATTAAGCAAGGCATCACAATTGAGCAAGGCATCACAATTGAGAAGGCATCATCGCAACGGCACTTGTTGTAGCGATGCAAGTGATGCCTTGGTTCAAGCGATTGAAATGAGGAAACCCCATCGATATGGAGCGGCACTATGTTAGAGATAACTGCCTTGAGAATCCAATAAGCATTTCAGGTGGCAAAGCTTTGCAACATCAAGGGCTTCTTTTTTTACTTTCTTATTTTGTTGGCCTAATCACGTTCCATGCATGTCCTATAGGCGATGGGTGTGCATGCATTTGCCAATTTTTCATGCTTGCTGAATGTAAACCTATTCAAATGTGAAAAAAAATACAAAGTAATAAAGTGAGGGCAGGCACACTGTGAAAGTGACATTCGTTTCACTTATGTCAAAGGCATCGTTTCAAAATAAGGTGCCAACCTTTGCAATTTCAGACATTGAAAAAAATATCAATAGCTCTAAAATCAATCTGCCCCTTTTACAAACCTTGCTATTTTTAAGGGCAACATTGCTGAAGCACCGAACACCCACTGTAAAATCGCTATAAATATCCCAGTTTTTGACCAATCCTGACGATTTTCACTTCATAGGAAAGCTGAAGGAATGTGGAATGCGTGTGTTCAGGAAGTTTTCCTTAACTTTGGATGCAAATGTGTGAAATCATAGCTGATAGATATGTTCGTTTTTGAAAATATTTCTTATTTTAACGCTCCTGATCAACAAAGTGAGCTGTTATTCAAAAGTTTCTGTTGTAAGACCATGTCGATTGCGAGAAAGTTTTAGGTGAATGTTTACCCTTTCATATGGCATCAAAATAATCACTCCATTTCATGACCGTTTATCCCCAGAATCACTTCTTGAACTTTGTGAGAGTTCTCCAAATTTGATAAATAATTCGGTTCCATTCGGCATTTCACTGCCTTTGGTGGAATATTTTTCAACAGAACTGGTCGAGAAGAAGTCCCAAATTTAGGGGAATTTAGGGGAATCTTTGCCCTTTAAATGGACACCAAAAACGTTGAAATCGGCCCTTGTTTCAGACCCCTGGCTCCCTTACTTTCCATTGACTGACGCGGAGACATCAGCCGTTGAATGCAATCACGCAAACCGAGCATTCCCAAGTTACATCTGACAAGGACTGTATACTTAAAAGCGCTACTGTTATACTTCAGATCTCATGCACCAACTAACCTGCATGTTTTGTGTCGATAGTGAACGAATTATCTTTGTGCGTTTTTCCATCCTTCAATCCAATTCCAGCCACCTTGACCTTCTTTGCATCACCAACCTCCTTCTCACCGACCTCAATCTTGAACGGTGAATTTGTTATGTGACTACCCATCCTTTTGACCGACACCAAGTGAATGCCGATTTCACGCGGAGTAAAAGAGATTCCTGGAGGTTGGGAGGGAGGGTTACAGGCAGAGAAAAACGTCATCATTAAAATATGGGGAACGTCAGGTCATGCAGCGTGTAACCAAAAACGTTGGCAATACTTCTGATAAAGTTTATTTTTTCAAAACTGGGCAAATATTTCCAAATACACCTTAAATTCAATTCCAGCGAAATAGGCGCAACTTATGGGAGAAATTGATACGCCCTTAGAGGGGCCAATTTTTAATTGATTTGCGAAAATGCTTATGCTGAAGGGTTGGAATGAGGAGAAGGTAGCCTTAAAAAGCGTGAAACAATGAATGGGTTTGTGTGTGAAAACGAGACCGACTGAGGCATTTGGATCTGACTTGTTTTCGATAAGGGAAAGGTTTATCCTGAGACTGGGAACGGTTGGAAAATGTCCTTCAAAATTTAACTTTTAATTCCAAACTCGTCTGTTAATCTTCGGTCGCCAAACTGGACGGCCAATCAGAATTTGATACCGATGTTTGGCACAGGAAATTTTTTTTCGCCAGTTGGCGTCGCAAAATTCTGATTTTCACCGTTTCTCTTGGAAAAACGGGAGGATTTTAAAGTTATCCGTAAATTAACTGTCCTTCCTTGTATTTATTTTTCTTTGCCGGGAGACCGGTAAAGGCAAAGATGAAAATTTGACGACGAAAGTTTGAAAAAGTGGACAAAAAGTGACATCATCTTGTGACCAACAGCCTTTTCCTGCTGAACAGTTCTGAAAACTGAGGCCTCTATGTGGGCAAGCCAGATGGTGACGTGGAAAAACTTCTCACTTCGTCAATTGGACATATTTGAATCGGTCATCGACCATGGTAAAAGAACTTTCTTCCGAAGTTGCTCGAAGACTGCTTGCAACGTTTTAACTTGTCTACTAGTTCGCGAGAAACAGCTCAAGTGGGTACCAATTCCACTCCAAACAAGCGGTCTCACCCCTCCCCCATTTTTTTCTCATACTCAGATGAAACTCGATAGCCATATTCAATGGATTTGTTGCGAAAATTTAATTTCCATGCACAGCTCTACTCTTTTTATTACCTTGCGAAAAAAATTTCATTCATTGGTCTTCTAACCGCAGGGAACAGGGCCATAATCAAAAACATTTATTTTTTCACTTGCTCAGATCCATGCCAAATCTACGTCTGGAAACCGCGAAAATTCGTTCAGAATGAGCAATTCACGGAAATTCAAATTTGCCCCTTAAAATAACAAGCGATATGCAACACACATCAAAAGTGTTGATGCGTGTTGCTATGATTTGATTTTGATCAGGGGACTCGCGTTTTCGATGTGGACTCGCGCTTTCGATGTGGACTCGCGTTTTCGATGTGGACTCGGTTTTCGATGTGGACTCGCGCTTTTTCTGCGTCCGCGCGGTTGTCAGGTGACCTGGCTTCTTCAGGCAGTGCTATACGAAAATATGAACGTCCAAACCGATAATTTTCTACTGTGCATGTAGTCAGAATAATTCTATACTTTGTAAAAAATAAACACTAAACCCATCACGTGTTTTTACTTTCTGCTCTATTCCAGCGTGTTTTTCCGTTTCAAAAGCTGTACTTTCTTTGCCTCCGTTATTGAATGGATGGAACAGCCACAAAATTAGCAAATTCCAACAAACATCCGGATAAAATGGAAAAGTCGTATGCGACTACCATTTTATTTAAACAACTACCACTTGTTTTATGGAACAAGTCCCGTTATCAGATGCTTTTGGTTTCTGCAGAGTTGATTTCATTATGATTCGTGTGGTTTGATGATCCTCATTTCATCACGTTATACGGAGCCATTCTGAATACCCGGGCCATAGGCGGTTTTTTCACACTTTTGAAGCACGGGGCAATGTGATTCCCCATTTCGCATGCGCCGCAAAACACATTACACGAAGGAATGCATTTAACAGCGCTTACTAGATGGGGAATAACATTGCCCCGTGCTTCAAAACTCTGACAAAAATCTCCTATGGCCCGCTTATTTTGAATGTCTGAGTATATCATCGTGTATTTCTGTTTTTTTATTTATTTGTATTTTTCACTAATTAACCAATCAATACTTTTTTTATTTGTGGTTTATGCTGCATCGAAAATGGAAGATGCATGGTCCAAAGGTCACACAACAATATTGTTTGACCGTACAAAGGTCCTACCGTTAAGACGTTTTGTGTTATGACGTGGATTCAACCCGTCCAGTTATCGCGCGCACTTGAAATGGGAGTTGAGAGAAGCCGAACTTTGGCAGTGTCGCACGCTCTGTCGCAAAAACGGAAACTGCCTGAATTCCACTACTTCAAATTTCAATAATTTCATATTTTTCCTCTTTGTACTGCAATAACTCACCAATATTTCCGTTTGGCAGCCTCTTCAGATAGCAGGGTTCTTCCAATCCGGACGGTGCCTGAATGGAAGCGTTCAGTGTCCTCACGTCTTGAACTGACACCTTTCCCGGAAGAGACACTTCACTCCTCGATCCGACATTTATCTGGTTGCGCTTACGACCTTCGCCTGAAGATTGTTAGAAAAAACAGATGAAGAAGAAGGAAGAATGAGATCAGAAAGAGATTGAGAAGAGTTGTTGGTAAGGGCATTGGAATAATGAAATAACAAAATGCGCACCTTAACTATCATCACTACTGAGATAATTCTTGGGCAATTATACTTGGAGATAATGTAAAATTCCACGCATCAAGTCGACAACGCAAATGGTTCTGCAAAGACAGAGGACTTCTTAAAGTCGGTGTTTTTCAGGCAACAGCAATCTTAATGTTTCATATGTAGGACGCGTAATTTTCTTTCAGTGAAATGCGTGTCACAATTCTGTGGCCAAATAGGCCCAAATAGATTTCACAAAGCGTCGGGAAATTGAGTGGAAAAATAAAATTCAGGAAAAATATCAATTCATGGGACGCGACACTTTGTGGCGCAGGTCGCTGCTATTGCATGTTAGGTAAAGCTGCCCACAGTGATGAGAAAATTACTTTTAGCATATCTTTGCCATTCCAGAGGTTCTCCACAAGCCTCAGGTATTGAAGATCCAAATTTACTGCACTTTTTCAACAATTTCCCTTCATATATGTCTATGTGTGTTAAAGATGAAATTCACTGTGCAGCAGGGATGATGATAATGATGTTAATGATGTAATTCACTGTAATTTTTGCTGCGAAAAAATAACACAACAGCCTTACCAGTGATTTTGGCAGTATATGGACTTCCTCTAATATTTTTATCGGCGAACTTGACTGATATCTTGTACTCGCCAGGGGCAGTTGGGAGATATGACACTGAAACCGTCCCATCCTTGTTGTCATGGCAACTGATCTCCGCTTTGCTTGGTCCCTCAACAGCCAATGAGAGGCCGCCTAAAAGCAGAAGATAATTATTGAAATAGATATTTTGTAGAGGGTGCGTTTTTTGCTGCAAGCGTTGACAACAGAGATAATGCGCATTTTGGGCAAATTAAAGGGAGCTAAGTGAAAACCATCTCAGTTGAACCAGGACTTTCTGATCATGACTTTATCACATTTAACCTCCCAATACCTCTCCGTCTTGCTAAGAAAAAGGTTGTATAATGATAAAGAGTTATGGTACAGCCGATTGGGTCGCTATTATAAGTAGGCTTCATTATTTTTTTTTTACGTTTTTGTGAGCAATTGCCTAATTTCAGTCACATTAATGAAGTATGGACTGCATTCAAGACCATTCTTCTCCAATGCCTCGCGATGGTTCCCATTAAATCTATCAAAACTGACGCTAGAAAGCCTTGGGTTTCTGCAAAATTCCGGACGCTACTAAGGAAAAAGAACAGGTTCATCAAGAGTATTCGCGCAAAAAGTACTCCCCGAATGGTAAACCGGCTTGCGGCCATTCGTTTTGAACTTCGTGATTGTGCTCACCACAATTTTAGTTCATACATTGAACGGGCGATCTCAAAATCCCATTCGAAAGATTTTTGGCGCTTCATTAAGAATCTTCGTTCTTCAAGGGGAATGCCATCGATGCAGAGTTCTGACGGCTCTTTTGCGCACACACCCACTGAGAAAGCCGACCTTTTAGCGCGAACGTTTCAAAATTCTGCAATAAATATGCCTATTCAGAGAAATTTGCATTCATTACCCCTTTCAGTCATCCCGAACATTCCCCGTTTACACCCAGCATCCACTCAAATTTCCCGCGTAGGAATTCAGCATTTATTATCAAAGCTATTGGGGAAGAAAGCCACGGGTCCTGATTTTATCCCAGCGAGATTTCTTAAAATCCTTTCCTTTGAGTTGTCATTTTTCTTTGAAATTATTATCAAGAGGATTTATGCTCTTCTTTCATTGCCCGATGAGTGGAAAGTGTCTAAAGTGATTCCTATCCCAAAGAAAGGTTCTTCTGAAAATCCTGAACTATATCGCCCAATTTCACTTCTCTCAGCAGTAAAATTTTCGAGAAAATCCTCTATTCACATCTGATGACTTTCGTTGAACTTACTCAGATATTACACCCCAGTCAACATGGTTTCAGGAAAAAGCATTCTTGCGTTACCCAACTTATTGAATTTGCTTATGATATTGGATGTGCATTTGAGGCAAAGGAAGAACTGCATGCAATTTTTGTTGATTTTAAAAAAACATTTGATTTGATCCCTCATAATTTGCTCCTTCACAAACTAAATCTGCTTGAATTCCCTGCACCTCTTGTCGCCCTAATTGAGTGTTTCTTGTCTGGAAGGTTTTTCCAGGTCTCTGTCGAGGGCCAGAACTCTGCTAGGCGACCTGTCACCTGCGGAGTCCCCCAGGGTAGTGTCTTGGGTCCACTTCTCTTCATCATTTATATAAATGACCTTCCATCCTTGCTCACATGCAATGCAAGGCTTTTTGCGGATGATTTAGTTTTGTATGGGCTGCCCTTTGGTACGTTTCTGCAGGATAATCTGGACGCAATCAGTTCCTGGGCCAAAATTTGGGGTTTAGTCATTAATGTTTCAAAGTGCAACTGGATGACATTCAAGAGAAACTCAAAGTTTTCACCTTTAACTCGCTGCAATTTCGGTGGAAATCCCATAGTCAAGGCTACTGAATTCAAGTATTTGGGAGTTTATCTTTCTTCCGATTTATCATGGGATGCACACATTAGTTATACCATTACAAAAGCTAGAAAAGTTCTTGGCATTCTAATTCGAAATATCAATTCTGCCTAATCTGGGGCTAAGCTGAAAGCTTACATGTCCTTGGTTTTACCAATCCTTGAGTATGCCTGTGAGGTCTGGGATCCCTTTCTTGTGTCTCATTCTAATGCTCTCAAGCGTCTGCAGCGCTCAGCCCTTCGCTTTATTTGTGCTGACTACAGAAGAACCTCGTCTGTTTCGGCAATGCTCAAACACTGGGAACTTAGCACGCTGTCTGATAGGCGTAGGTGTCGCCGATTGAAATTTTACAAACTATATTGCAAGGTTGGGTGTGCACTAAATTACCTCCTTCATTTAGAGTGAGACATGTTCCTCGTCGAACTGACCATGGATAACATATTGAACAGCCAATTGTCAAATTCAATAAGCATTTCAACAGCTTTTTCTTTCGCACAGTCAGGGAATGGAATGCCCTTTTGCCTTCGTCATCCTTCCTCCAATCATTGCCTCCCATCAACTAATTCTGGATTACTCATCTGATTCATCAATAAAAAATTGTGAGTGCAGTCCGGCCTCATTGACTCCCTATTTGCCTGTTTGGCCATTCTTGAGGTGTGTTGTTTGTTTATTTTATGTTGTGTTTTGTTGGTGTTTATTGCTTTATATCTATATGACGTTCAACTTGATTGTTGAAACTTATGAAATAAACAATAAAACAAAACAACATAAAACGGAAAAATGAAAAATATTGGTGAACAACAATGGGTTTTAAATGGAAAATCGCAGGAGTAGAAATTAAAGTTTCTTACACTTAGCTTCTTTTAATTTGTCCCCGTCAAATGACGCAACACGTTCTGTGCCATTTCAGCGTGGAATAATTTTTTGTGAAGTCGACACGCCAAGATTACGATGCAGAAGTGGGGAGCATATCAGGAAAAAATGAATGAATTGGCATGAACTTTTTGAAACATGAATGAATTGGCTCTGTTATTATTATTTTTACAGGTCATCATTAAAAAGAGGGATTATGCCTACGTAAACTGTTAATGTCCGAAGACGGTCGTCGAGATTGTAAAGCTGGAATTATTTTGCAGCACTTTAAATAGGCAAATTTGTCCAAGCAGTGGAACATGCGCTGAGATAAAGGTGGAAATACCCTGCTTTGTCAAAGATAATCGCTTTACAAACACACACGACAGGCTGTCGCTTTCAGATTTCTTTGCCGCTCTTTCCTTTCTTTTTTTCGGAAGACTTCTCGGGGTTATTCGGAAGATCGATGGAATGATCTATTTCGAGAGAACATCAGGAAAACATTAGCATCCAGGAACCAATTAAAAACAACAACAAAAACGCATCCAAACAAATGAATTAACCAAATGAATCACAATAACTCACTCACCTGCACCGGCACCCTTCGTTGATATAATAAAGAGACATGGTTCTCCACAGACACCGTGAGTCAATCCGTTGCCATAAGCAGTGACATAGCCGCTGCTTATCGAATCCACGTGAAATTTGTACGGAGAACCTAATGCATTGTGGAAGAAGGAATAGGTATATTTGATTGTTGTTCTTTGTTATAGAACGAAAACCATTAAAAAAAATCCGAAAACCATTCGCAAATGAAAATGAAGGAGCAGATTATTCTTATCCCGTTCTGAGGATTGTCCTTCGAGAAAGATCGCTGCTCTTCTTCCATTTTCCTCCTGCGCTCTTGCGGTTTGCTGCGATGAGAGGAAGATGGCTCTCCACTCAAAACAAATCAACAAATCAAAAAATTGCATTGCGGCAAAACAAATGGAATTGATTTCTTAGCTGTATACACGAGAATGAGATCTGCGCTGCTCATGGTGGTTCATAAGCAGATTCGCAACAACAGAAGTCCATTCATTCATTATTGGTGAGAAAAGGGAAGAGACAGGATGAAGACGGCCAATGAAATTAAATGTACCACCTTGAGAAAAGCTTCATCCGACGCCTGATGTGCGCTCTTGGCTTTCTCACTATTTCAGAATTTGGGTCTTTTTTGGCCTTATTGACATCTCCGCAGTGGCCAAATGACCATTTTGTGACCATCAGATATGGTTTCATTGAAAATGTTAATCGTGGGTAGTCCCGATTTTTGGATAACCAGACATCTTGATACCCCCTTGGATTCCCTTCTTACCCCACCAATCTAACTAAACCTCTCTTGTTCTATCTTAGCATACTCCTCATTCCAATTGAAGATATAAGCTAAGAATGATCCCAAGTGTGCTCAGAGTGAATTCAGAATTCTTTTGACAATGAAAACTCGGTCGAAAACTTCATTCTCGGCATAGAAATTAAAGTTTTTCTGTGCATTTAAATGGAAGAGTGTGAAGCATTCTCAGTTTATCTTCAAATGGAACAAGGTGTATCCTTTCCTATCCCGTCATAACCTAACCTATCCAGAGGGTATAAAGGTTGGTTATTTTAGGGAATAACCCCATCGAACAAACAAAAATTCGACCACGTATTAACATCAAAGTGCAGTCGTTGCGTCTCAATATTTTTGTTTTTTTTTTCGGAGTAACGTTCGCGCATGTATCCTTTTGAAGAACAGTCGCTGGTTGACAGAGCTCAAGAAAAAATGATTGAGCGCTGTGATTGAATGCAGATTTTGGAAAGCCAATATTCGCGGTGCAATGGTCCTTTGCTATGCGTTTGCACAGCGCAGAGAAAATTCAAGCCCTTAGGTATGGTGCACTTTTCCTTCAATGTTGCGCCATAGTCTGCTGCCGCAAAGGGGCTTTCTCTGCCTTGAGTGTGCCTAAAATCAAAATTTCTTGATTTGACAAAATCAAAATTTCTTGATTTGACAGAAGTTGAATTCTCAACTGTGAACAGGAGAACTGAGCTGCGTGATTTTATGTCAATAATTTCTGATCTATGCCTAAATGCCCTTGAATCAACGATGGAATATACCTACGAATAGATACATTGTAGAATCGAAAATCCGAAAAGCTTTTCTCGTTTGTTTTGAGGAAAACTCTGGAAAGGTCGTGAACAACTCCGCAAAGTTTACCAGTTCTTGGCAATAAATCTGTATATAATACAGAAACAGACATAAAATTGCTGCGATTGTCCTCTTTTGGTGTTTTATTGCGCAAATTCGCATTGTTGCAGAGGGATAAGAGTAAAAACGAATCCCTTGGATAGGTACTTGGAATTGATTGCGAGAGACAACGATGCAACCGTGCACGATCCCTTAAACAAAAGAGGTTTTATTGCCATTCTCTCTCTCTCTCTCTCTCTCTCTCTCTCTCTCTCTCTCTTCTCTCTCTCTCTCTCGCCCACCCACTGCAAATTCGGAGAGAGTGATTAGCAGTTTCAGAACTAGTGAAAGGGTAGTTTTGGAGTCGTCCCTTTGAGTCTTTTTGCCAGCTCTAAAGAAAAAAGAAAAATAGTGACGATGACTATGATCGCAGAGACCGATGAATGAAAACTATAAAGAAGGTTGGGATGGCATTTTCCACATTCATCTATGACTCTATCTCTAACCTTGAACATGTTCTCCATTATATTTGACGTGTAACTCATGAAGTCCTTCCTCTTTCGGATCGTATCGAATGCTAACAGTTCCGTCTCGATTGTCTTCTATGGTCGGCTTGTCAACAACACCACTCGGCATCTTAATTTCAGCTGAAAAAGACAAAAATGTACAATCGCAGAGAATAATGACAGAAGAAAATATGAGAATCCACAACACCACTTGGGCATCTTCATTTGAGCTAAAAACGGCAGCAAAAATGAGGGATCAGAAACTGCTTAAAAGACCTGTTGTTAAAGTTCTACGTATGGTTGCTTCGACAATATCATAAACGTACTAGGGGGGCTTCGCACACTGCGGCCTTCGCCCGCCAACCCCCTTTCGGGTTCATTGACTCAACACATTTTTCACTTCCGATTCTTATTTCGGCTCGCATGTGTGTGCAATACATGCCTTTTCAGATCGATCGGATTCCCGAGTTTGTTTTCTGATGGTGCTCGAATTGTCAATGTGTTGAAATGTCAATTTGTCAATTCCAAGATTCCGCAGTTTTCACGAAAAACGTTCGCACTGCCAAATTCTACGGTTTCGTGATAAAGCCCATATGCTCAGGCTACGCCTTCACCAATTTTGCATCAAGGCAAGTGACAACGTTGCGTTTTCCGGGACCTGGGCCTTCGACGTGATCCATAATCACTTGAACCAACAACTCTGCGCTGGGCGTCTATCGCTTGAACCAGCTATGTAGGCGTTCAATCAGCGCTGCTGCTTCAGAAACCCGACAGGAAAGCAGCCAGCCGGGCGAATGAGTTTCAAATGGCAACCAACTTTTAAGACCTATCGCAGTTCCCAACGAGGAATACTTTTAAAAACTGGATACCGAGAAACTTAAGCAGAAACATAAGCACAACCAATAATAGGCCGTCGTTCTGAGGCACTAGTGACTTGCGCTAGGAATTAGCTTGACAAGCTAATGAAGGGCGAGGACAAATAACACTTATGAAGGGCAAGCTTGGACAGTGCTCGCCCATATCCATGCCCAGAGCTCCGGAATAAAAGAGTTGGACAAAGTCTATGCAGTCGAGAGTCAACGAGATCGATGCCTGCTTCTGGCCAGTTTCTGACGTCATCGTGGATGCATGCGTACAGATATGGCGATTTTAGGCATGGCGCGCGGTGCGCCATCCACAAAAACGTTTTAAAATCTCTAGAACCAGGTGGTGACGGATTTTGAAGAAACTCTCTGCGCTACAAAGCTGAAAAAGGAGCGATTTTAAACATCGATAATGATCCTTAGCTTTCCAATAAATCCCAATTTCAATAATTGCGGAAAGTGTTGAAAGATATCAATGATAAACGTTTGGGTACATGTCACATATTTTCAATGATTGTGCGATTGTGTTTTCTGCAACCTCCCTTTAACCTCTACAGTTGTTGCACAGGAGGCTTTCAGCTGTCTAAAAATGCCAAAATCACTGCATTTGAGCATCGTTTGACAAGATATCCATTTGCCACTTGTGAAATTCTTTCGCATTTTGGTCGCAGTATAGGATAAACGAAATTTGTATGGCAATAACGTCGCAATTCACACGCCGTTGCAGTTAGAGATGACCCGAATTTCCTTATAGTGCAACTTTTCCATTCAGGAAAACTTGTCCGCACGTAGGTATACCTACCTTGCCTGGTTCTGAAGAAGTAAGATGAGATTAGCCTCGAGTCATCATCAATATCGTTGTTGTTTACTTCCTTCTTACTTCCGCTGTTGTTGATACCGTTATTAACAGAATTAGAATTGTTCGGAAGGCTCCTCAACATAACAGGTCTCTCCTCCTGATCCCATTCGCTGACCGTTATGTCCTTGAGAAGTTTCAAGTATTCGAACCAAACGCAGCTCACATCGTTGACGGTTTTCTTTTTGAAAATGCTGTTCGTGTCACTGCCGTCACTATCGTCAGCATGATTCGGATACGAATTGTACAAGGCGTACATAACTTTTTACTTAGCTTTTTGGCACAAATGATGCAAAATGCAAGGGAAGAGAGCCAATTAAGACATATCGTTTTCCATATTTTTTTTTCAAAAAAAAAAAAAAACAAAACAAAACGTGCAAGACAATACAAATAAAAATGCGAACCATAATATCAAACGGAGAAAAAACAAACCAGAACTGAAATCTAATTATTTTGAATTTGAAAAATAGTGGTCTTTTTATTTTGCACACTTCTGCAATCGAACAATCCGCAGGAAATTCAATTTTACCTATAGACGTGTTTGTGTGTTGCGGTTGAAGGAAATTACCTTGTCGTTCGCTGTGGTTTTAACGTTTTAGCGTAATGACGTGACTTATATGATATTATTAAATCCTCCTAAAATGAAATCTCAATTTTTCGCGAAAACATGTTTCTGGAAAATATCAGTTTTGGACTTTTGCGAGTTGAAAATGTTTTGTGGGCAATTCCCTTTCAACTGTCATCAGCGCAGCGTAGACAAAGTTCCATATCTCAAAAGCAACAAAAAATTGTTGGCAACTTGAACGGCCAAACTTTTCAAACTTTGCAACTGGGACTGCAGATAAGAAAGTACCATTCGCACTTGAGTTTTCACTCCGATAAGTCAAAGATTTCCTAGGAGACGTCTTCAAAAGTTCAAATAGTCAACGATGGCCCATTGTCTTTGCACCCTTGACGTCCTGTGAATTCGGCAGCAAGCGAAACTTAGGGGGATTAGAAATTCCGCAACTTCTCACAACCTGATTGCCGATTTAGACCGCAAAAGTTCATGCCTACAAGCAGCGAAGGTCCCTTTGACCTTTGAACATCCAGCATCCAACCACATGATGGTAGGCAACAGATTCTCACTGCCAGCCATTTTTTGTATTGCGCTTCTCAATCCCAGCTTCAAAATCAATTTGATTATCGCAGCAGATGAGTTCCTTCCAGTTTGTGAATCCTTGCGCATGAGCCCTGTGGTCTTGTGCATCAATTTACAACTTTTTGTTGTTGTTTTTGACGTTCAGGACGTCCACAGTGGGTTTTAGAATAACGCACGTCGGTCGTTGGCCTAAGCAACTAAAAGAAATGCCCACACAACGCGGGCCAAAGTTTGTGCAAAGAGATCGCAAGAAAAAACTTTCGTCCAAAATCACGAGAATAACACCCTTGAAATCAGTTTCACTTTTTCTAATTAGGTATCCATGTTTCTGACACATTTCATTCCTGTTATCGACAGAGTGACACAGGAACGCGACGCCAAGTTCTCACACCTTATCTTCGGAGATAAGTTCGATGTACCTATACCACTAAAAGCACTGAAATTGCAACGCGTAAAATGTCACAGCATCAGATGTGGCCTTGAGCTCAGACCTTCCAAAGAATCACCTTTTTGTTCCCGCCACTTCGACCACATCGTCCACTGCCGCTTTTTGACATACGGAAATGTGATTTTGTGCGACTTATCGAAAGACAAATACACTTTCTGCACAATGTTGGTGATTTGACGATTTTTCGTCTTGTCAATTTTGTCAGAAAAATCACCAACATTTTGCGAAAGGTACCTAACTGTTATTCGACAGACCTATTATTTGTGTTTCTGACACAAATACGACGGACCTACGCTTGTGCTTCTGTGAGAAAAGTTCTCAAACACAATCAGGCGATGAGATGTGATTTTGCCGCAATGAAACCGAAGAATTATCCGTATCTCGGTGCATCATAGCCGAGATTATGGAATTCAACTGCAGACGTGACCATCAGGCAACTTCCGGTTTTCGTGCGAAAAGTGAAAACATTTCAAGGTGGGGCAATGCGCACTGCCATACCGCAAACGAACACCAAACAAACCTGAAACGCATAATATAATAATCAAGAAAAAGTGCCAATGCCAGATCAGAGATTCGGAAATTCCAGATTTTGTGCGAAAACAACTTTAATGACTTAACGAGATCAAAACCGCCGTTACAAAGTTTCGTCGCCGCCATAAAGTCGACGCGCGTGGGGCCTCGCTTCGCTGACCTCCTGCACATGCATGCATTGAGCGCAGTAAAAATATTAAAATAGTATTTCTATTTCTAATTCTATTTTTGCGGGTTGGATTATGAAAACTAGGCATATCTTTCAGCTTGGGATAGCGCTGCAGAGAGAGGGGAGCAGAGCACTGGGCACTATGAGGAGGAGCACTATTTGCGGAGACAACTGAAGTAGAGAAAAATGGTTAATTCCGTTTTGGCACCTTTTCCAAAAAATGTGTTTTTTCATACTCTGGCCTCCTTCTGACACACAAGCCTTCGAAAACCACAGGGTGACGCAAATTTTGCGAGTCGGAACAAAAACAGCGCCTCGAAATCAAGGCAACAATGGATTTGTACACCTTGGCTTTGCTGACAAATCTGCACAAAATCTGCAAAAGGCTATCCAAAATGTGTTTCTTTGCATTTTGCCATCTGCCTAGCACACATCTTTCGAATTCTACAAGGTGTGGGATGAATTTTATCGACATGATATAGATACATCACCGGTAGCACAGAATGTCAAATGGCTTAATAGCCTTTTCTCAAAACTAGAAAAAACAAAAGTCGAATCAACACACGAAAACAGCCCACAAAACATGTTTCCATTAAATTTTAAAATTTTTCATTTATTTTTTGTGCTTTTATTTTTCTTCTGTTTAGGCTTTTTAGCAGTGGATTAAAAGTGTGGGAGTGGTCCAACAAGGTCGACAATTATTGTAAAGAACTTTTTCTTGCCTCTCAAAACATGCAGCTTCAATTAGGCGATGTGTTGATCACGTTAGCGTACATTCTGTAAATCAGACAACCAAATAAACACATAGGTACGAATCCACGTGAAATATTCCCACTTCCTTGTGTTGTGCGAAGTGGATGCTGGTATAAAGAGAAAATTATGCTCCAAAGTTCCGCTATTTGACGCACCACAAAGATTCCCGTCTCCTGCGCAGTCAGAACAAAACACCCTGCACCACGGTTTTTCTATGTTCAGCAGCCGGTTGGGTCTGTTTCATTTTCATTTTCAGTGCGAAAACGATATATCTATTGCGCCCTTCACACATCGTTTCAAGTCCGAATAACAAAATATCTGCTTTCTGAAATGAAATGTTTCAATTTTTGGCCCCCGCTGGGCGACGGAGGCGAGGATTGGGCGGGGAGGCTCGTTCCTGTCTCACATTTGCACGTTTGAGCTGCAAGCCGGAATGTAAGAGCACTGTGGATGTGCTATTCAAATGCCGTCTCGGCCGAACAGGGTCGCCTGCAAATCAGACTTCACAAGCTGTTTGCACGTGTAAGTCGTTTGTCCCTGCCTTTGTGCACGTGTGAGTCGTCGTACCCAACCGTGTGCGCGTGTGAGTCATTTCGTACCCACCCGAGTGTATGTTTGAGTCGTTTCGTACCCACCTGTGTGCACATTTGAGTCGTTTCTACCCATAAGTGTACACGTGTGAGTCATTTCTTTCCCACCTCTGTGCACGTGTGAGTCGTTTCGTAACCATATGTGTGCGCGTGTGAGTCATTTCGTACCCACCCGTGTGTAATGTGTGAGTCGTTTCGTACCCACCGGTGTGCACATTTGAGTCGTTTCTACCCACACGTGTACACGTGTGAGTCGTTTCTTTCCCACCTCTGTGCACGTGTGAGTAATTTCTTTCCCACCTCTGTGCACGTGTGAGTCGTTTCGTAACCATATGTGTGCACGTCTGAGTCATTTCGTACCCACGTGTGCTCGTATGCATTTCGTACCCACATGTGTGCACATGTGAATCGTTTCTTTCCCATATGTGTGCACTTGTGTGTCTTTTCGTACCCACATGTGTGCACGTGTGAGTCGTTTCTTTCCCACCTCTGTGCACGTGTGAGTCGTTTCGTTCCCGAACGTGTGAACGTGTGAGTCATTTTGTACTCATATGTGTGCACGTGTCAGTCATTTCGTACCCACCTGTGTGCACATGTGAGTCGTTTCTACCCACACGTGTACACGTGTGAGTCGTTTCTTTCCCACATGTGTGCACGTGTGAGTCGTTTCTTTCCCACCTCTGTGCACGTGTGAGTCGTTTCTACCCACACGTGTAGGCGTGTGAGTCGTTTCTTTCCCACCTCTGTGCACGTGTGAGTCGTTTCTCTCCCACCTCTGTGCACGTGTGAGTCGTTTCTTTCCCACCTCTGTGCACGTGTGAGTCGTTTCTTTCCAACCTGTGTGCACATGTGAGTCGTTTCTACCCACACGTGTAGACGTGTGAGTCGTTTCTTTCCCACCTCTGTGCACGTGTGAGTCGTTTCTTTCCCATATGTGTGCACGTGTGAGTCATCGTACCCACATGTGTGCACGTGTGAGTCATTTCGTACCCAACTCTGTGCACGTGTGAGTCGTTTCTTGCCCACCTCTGTGCACGTGTGAGTCGTTTCTTTCCCATAAATGTGTGCACGTGTGAGTTATTTCGTACCCAACTCTGTACACGTGTGAGTCGTTTCTTACCCACCTCTGTGCACGTGTGAGTCGTTTCTTGCCCATAGATGTGTGCACGTGTAAGTCATTTCGTACCCAACTCTGTGCACGTGTGAGTCGTTTCATATCCACACGTGTGCACGTGTGAGTCATTTCGTACCCACCGGTGTGCACGTGTGAGTCATTTCGTACCCACCGGTGTGCACATGATAATCGTTTCGTAACTACCTACCTTCCCCCGTGAAGCGTGTACATTGTCTCCTTCCATTCGCGTTTCGTCATATGCAAATTTAGTTAAGGAACGCTTTTTGCTTGATCCTTCACGTTTTGTGAGATATCAACAATGAATTATTGGAAATGCATGGCACCAAAGTGATAGGCATCATTACAATTACATTACAATTACATTACATTACAATCAATGGACCTGATATTGTCTGTAATCGCAAACAGAAAAAAGGGGTCGCTGTTACTCTGCTTCCAAAGTCTGCTTGGGGCAAATCGAAACCAACTAAAGGCATGTCGAGCAGAAAAGCTCATCACTGGAGATTGGCACATATTAATGCTCAATCTGTCAGGGCGCACCTCGATTTCATATCGCTTTTCATCGAGGAACATGAAATCGATATACTTGCTGTGAGTGAGACATTTCTGAGGGAGTATATCAATGATCTCGACGTCACTGTTACTGGGTATTATCTTCTTCGAAATGATAGGCCCTGTAGTTTGAAAAAAGTGGATATTGGAGGTGGGGTTGCACTCTTTGTTAAGAATGGCATTTCTGCCAAAATTGTTAAAAGTAGTTCATTTGTGAGTGGTCGCCCGGAGTTCATGAGGGTAGAAGTCTCAACTGGTTCTGTTAAGTTACTTCTTAGGGTCATCTACAGAGCCCCCTCGGGTTATTTTGGACATCTTGAGGACGTTGAGGATTCTTTTCTTGAACTCTCCCTTCTTTATCAGGACATAATTTTGGTTGGGGATTTCAACATCAACATGCTCGATACCGCTAGTGCTGGAGCCCGGTATTTGAACAACATGATGTCCTCTTATCGTCTAACTCAGTTGATTAAGACCCCAACCCATTTCACCTCACACAGTGACACTCTTTTGGATCTTATTATTGTAAGAGATTTTGACAAGGTTTTAAATGTAAAACAGATCCAAGTGCCTGATATTAGTCATCACGATGCAGTGTTTCTGGATTATCGAGTAAAAGCAGAGAAACAGGTTCCATCTGCTCAAATCAAAATTAGAAGTTTTCGAGATCTTGATTTTGAGGGACTCTGCGAACACATGTCATCAATTGACTGGCTTCCCCTCTATAAGTTGGATGACATTGATACCAAGGTTGATTTTCTTGACAAAGTTCTTCTCGCTGCTTTTAATCGTTTCGCACCAATAAGAACCATAAAAGTCTCGAACCGGCCTGCGCCATGGATGAACGATGAGTTGAGGAGCCAAATACGCAGGAGGGATAGGGCTTTGACCAAATATCGCACTCTACACCGCTCCCGACCGAACGCGAATGGGGATCGCGCCAGCCAATTAAGAAAACTTTGGGCAAACTATGTGACTCAACGCAATAATGTCAGCAGACTCATAAGGATTGCAAAGAAAATTTACATAAACGCCCGCATATGCAGTCAGGTGGCAAATAGCAAGGATTTTTGGGCCGGGCTGAGATCCCTGGGTATTTACAAAAATTCCAAGAAACAAGCAACTCCTTCAAAACAGCTACCCTTTACGTCTGACCAGCTTAACAAGCATTTTCTTTCATGCTCTTCGAGCTCAACTCTGGTGCCGCAAGGAAATTCCGATGTGATTGACATCAGCGGCAATAACGGCTCTGTTACAGATTTTGAGTGTTTTTCTTTTGCATCAAGCTGTTCGAGTGAATATTCTCGTAATATGTTCAATTTTACACTTGCTGATTCTAAATTTATCTTTGATGCAGTCAATAATCTTTCCAGCAACGCTGTTGGCCTGGATGATATTTCGATTGTTATGATTAAAATGTCGCTGTCATACATTTTGCTTCCACTTTCACATATAATAAACACGGCTATTTTGAAGGCAAATTTTCCCTCCTGCTGGAAGCAAGCTCTTGTACTTCCTCTACCAAAAAAGAGCATTCCACTGGCACTTGAAGATTATAGGCCAATCAGTCTTCTCCCACAGTTCTCCAAAGTCATGGAGCGGTTGTTGCATTGTCAAATTGTGTCCTTTTTAGAAGAAAATTCCACTCTCTTAAAGTTTCAATCTGGGTTTAGAAAGGGTTACAGTAGGTACCTATAGGCTATAATAGCGTTCTTGTGAAAATTGTCTCAGACATTTTTACTGAAAGGGAGATCTCCCAGGGAACGATACTTGTACTGCTGGATTTTTCGAAAGCTTTTGATTCGATGCCCCATGACATTTTATTAGAAAGGCTTCAGAATCTAAATTTCTCTGACCCAGCACCAATGCTGATCAAATCGTATATCTTTCCCTGAGGCATCAAATAACCCAAGTTGATGAATGCCGATCGGAGTCTGGTAGAGGTAAGATGTGGTGTTCCACAAGGTTCGATACTTGGCCCACTTTTTTTCTCAATTTTATTAAAGATTTGGAATTTATATGGCACTTTGATTCTGCAAATTTCCAAGTTGTTCTTAATCCTTTAATGAGCTATTGATGGAGGTTGAAAACTGGTCCCGAGCAAACGGGCTATCCTTAAATAAAGCGAACTGTCAACCTATTGTTTTTGGCCCTCCAACTCTCTTGAATGCGATCGATCTGGAGACATATCGAATAACTTTGGGTGGCATGCCACTTGGTGGAATGACTGCGTTCGAAACTTGGGGCTTTGGATGGACTCCAAACTTTCTTTTATGCCACATTTCACAAAAATGACTGCCAAAATATACTCAAAACTATATGCTCTTAATCGTGTTGGCTACCAGCTTGACAAGGGAACAAAAATCAGGCTTGTTGTGTCTCTTTTTCTCCCAATTATAGATTACTGCAGCGAAATTTATATTTGCGCCCCCAAGGGCTCTTTGCAAAAAGTCGAAAAAAATTTCAATATGCTCGTGAGGTTTGCAACTGGACCCAGAAAATGTGATCATATGAGTGGGTCTGTTAATGCACTTGGCATACCCAGACCCACAATTCGTCGAAAAGTTAGTCTCGTCACGTTATTGCACAAGTCTCTCCAGCATAAATCGCCTCCCTACATTTACGATGAGCTAACATTTTCTTCACATTCGTACCCAACTAGATTTTCTCAGTTGCCACAGGTCTATTCTCATAAGACAGCAATTTTTGAGAAGAGTCCTCTCTACCAAGCTGTTCTTATGTATAGATCCCTCCCGATCCAATGTCACACGGAAACGAGTATTCATCGCTTTAAAAGGGCTGCTGAATCATATTTTCGACTCCTGCAGGACTAAATTTCGTGTATATGTGTTATGTTTGAATGTCCTTGGTTTTTTTTATTGTGCTTGGATTTTTTGTCATTCTCTCCTTTTCAATGTGAAAATGTACATAAGTTGCCTGTAAGAGTAGCAGTGTGCTAAAGGCCGCTCATTTCTTTGAAATAAAGTCTTCTTGATTTGATTTGATTTGATTGATTTGATTACAGATGCAGTATCCGGAAAACAATCATAACTGCACTTATGATCCTCTGTTTTCCAAAAAAAAAACAGTTTATGAGACTCGTCACAATAAAAAAACAAACAATCATAAATGCAGAGGTTAAGGATCTTGAGGTCAAACAACCTGAAGAACCAAAACCTGCTAATTTTTAAATTTTTAACTGTGTGTACTCAAAAACACTGTGACATCCAGTCCAAACCATGTATCCAGACATATCAGATGCCACATGTATCTCTAGTGCAAAATGTAAAAATTTAGACATGCCATCTATGTAAGGGTTCAACTTCACAATCAGCAAATCTGCAGCCAGAAGTATGTATGGACAAACGAACTTGGGGGACGTTTTCCGGACATTTTGCATAGGCGGATATCCAGCACATATGTATGCGAACAAAAGGAATTAGACGGACGCCAACCAGTCGGTTGACAACAAACATTAGCCAGTGAGGTAGGGGCTTAAGTCGGGTTTGGTTCGGCCAGCAGTGAGGGAGGGGATCAGGTCAGTTTTTATTTTGGTTAGTGGTTATTTAATTGTGATAAACAAAGAAGTGAAACAGCAAATCACGTCCAAGAGGTTAGTTATACCTACACCTGTTATTCTCCTGAGGATTGCAAAAAAAGTGGTAAACGAAATACCCAGACAAGAAGCAGTTTCCATCAAAACTGGAAAGGGGCAGAAGCCCTGTACCTGCAGTGAAGTCGTGTTGTCAGGAGATCGTGTCAGGTTTTTTTATTGTGTTCTTCCTGTAATATATTTGTACATAAATGACTATTTGTGTGTTCCAGTTGTAGCATCCTCCAGCATTGACTTCAAGCTGGGATGCTATTTCAAGTGCAATCAATTTTGACCATTCATATACATAAATTTATTTTTTTCATATACGAGTATGTACGAATACAAAATACATTCGGGCTGCCGCTTTCGCAGGCATTTTTATCACATTGTTTGCCGAAAGCTAATTGATTTTGCGAATTGACAACAATGCGTAGGCAAATATCTGAAAACCGCACGAGGAACGCGGTGGCAGCAAAACGTCCAGTTCAAAGGACAGGTTTTCTCCTTCAGTCCCTAAACAGGACTCTTGTGTAGGCTGAAGGTTTGTTTGGGGGGAGGGAGGATCTTCAAACCCTTTTTAATTCAATGTTGGTTTGACGGCCATAACCTTGAGCCGTTTATCGAAGTGATAACATCGCACGTTTATAAATAACCCGGAAGAATAGCCAACTTCTATCAGGGAGGTGGTAGCGCTGAACGTTTCAGTGAGTCACTGATTGTGTTAATTGACGTAGTGTTCCTAAGTTACCCTGATCATAAGTACGGCAAAGCTGAGTTTGTCTTTTTCCTTTTCCCCCGAGTTTTCCTTTGTCGCAACAATAGCAGAATCACCCCACTTTCCAGCTGTGCAATTTTTTGCAGAGGCTTCACAGAATGTTATCATCCACAGAATGTTATCAACAGAATTAGTTGCATCTGATTCCTGTTGGGTACAAAAATGCGATGAGTCTAGATTCTTTACGGAATTGTTTTTCCCAGCACCTTCACAGTTTTCTTTCTCTGGTCGCTGATTTCGTTGACTGAGTTCTCTTCTCCCACCTTTTCCCCATACGTGGAAGAATTTATCCAGTTTGCCGTGGCTTCCTTTCAAGGACCCAGATTTTTGTTCCAAATTCCAATGCATTTGGCAATTGCATGCGGTAAAGGCTTCTTTGCCTTATAGTTAATCTCTTTTCATGCGATGCGTTTCACTTTTATTTCATTATTATTTTTCAATTTGCTCCATAATTGCTTATAAAATATGATACGGGGCCAAGATTCCTCGATAACAATAAAGCAGTTCTTTTTTATTGAGCCGATATGTCGGTCTATTGGTCACTGGTATCTCTCAACGACGGTCGCATTAAAAATGGGAATCCTTTTTAAAGTTTTCAGGTAAGTTATAATTCAGAGTTTCGAAAAGTTTCGCAGGGCAGATTTTCCTTTTGGCTTTCTGCAACAATTGCCAGAAACGAGTGAACTGTTGACGTCAAGTCTCCTCAACTGAAACAGCTCGGTCCATTTGGACGATTGAAAGCGTTGAGAGCGTTTAGGACTTGCTTGTCAGAAAACCACTCTTTTGCAGACCCACATCCAAGGTTCTGCATAAACTACCAATGACATAATATTCGCACAGCGAATATTCGCATAGCGGAAAAAATGTTTTCAACCAAAATCCAATCGCGTTGCAGGAAATTTCGTTGCGCGAAATGTTGCGAGAAATTTCGTTCGAGTAATTCGACCGAGTAAAAAAATAGATTTTATTGTCATCTGCGTGAAGTCTGTCCAGCACTGCGTTCGATAGCATCTTCCTATTCGTATTTGCAGATCAAACTGAAATCGGTCGAGGGCTTTTAGGGCTTTCTAAGAAGCAATCCTCGAAAGCGAATGTGATCGATTTTGGCAGGATATCCGTATTGCTGCACAACAATTTCTCAAAACATTTTTCACCACCTCGATAACGCAATCCTCAATCGCTCGTGTTCCATGTACACATTCAATACACTCGACTCGTTCGAAATTCAATTCAAAACCACGCCGGGAATTAAACTTAAAACGGAGAAAATCTCTGCACCTGTGTGGTCAGATCAGTCCCCTCAGGCAACTGCGACTCAACTTTGAATGCAATTCTATTTCAATCCTTTTTTAATTAGAAATGCGTCCACCCATCAGGGATGAAAATGAAAACACACACTTGTCTTGAGGTCGTCGCAACCGTTTTGATATTTTATCAAGGCCAAAAATGCAAAACTCCTGCTTTTAACGGCTTCCAAAAGACTGGATGGAGTTCATAACGCTATCAGATCAGATCACTTGCTTTTGGCACAGTTTCCTCTTTCCTCTTTACGAGAACGACCTCAAAATCTAATTCCGCAAATCATTTAATACGACTGAGAAAAAGCACAAACAAGACACATTCAAAGAATCAAGTATGCCGACAAAACACTGCCATGATCATATGCAATTTTATGTTGTGAGGTACCTATATAAAAGTTGAAATAATTCATGTAAACGACTACATCTAAAAACGTCAACTCCCAGATTTTTGTTTTTTTTTTTTTCGATTTTCTGTTTTCCTTCAGTTCTCCTCCCCATCCATCCATCTCTCTGCTCTTCCTGCTTCGCTGCTGCCGGTGACATTTCAGAGCAGGTACCTATTTCCAGCATTTCTGGGTGATATATCGCTTGAAAATGCGGAGGTCACTCTATTCATATTGCCATATACTACAGGGAGTCGAATTTATAACGGTGACCATTAAAACGTCATGTTTCCAAGACAGGTTTGCGACAGCATCTTCTTTGTTCAGCGGTGGAGGGGAGTCTATGATATCAAGGCTTACCTATAGCCTTGGTACGGATTGGATCATATACTATTCGAGACTGCAGTAATTCTGGATTCTTATAAGCTCGGCAAGATTTGGCTAGCTTAGGTTAGGGTAGGGCAAAAAAAGATTAAAAAACAAAACAAAATCAAAAAACAAAAAATAACCGAACCTAATAAAAAAAATAATTTTATAACTTCATCTCAACCCAACATAATCTCAAAACCCAACCAAACCTAAATCACTATGCATTAAAAAACGGAAATCCAGTTCTTTGATGAAGGTGCATATCATGGGTGACGGAAATGGCGCTGGTAAAAAATTAATTTGCGGCGAAAAATCGATTTGAGAAAAAAGGAAACACTTCTTTTTTGGGCTACTTCTGGTTTGGTATATTCTGGTTTGGTATAATCATCATTTCTACCTCTTTTTGACCTTTTTTTATACCAAACCAGAACGCAATACGGCGGGTTCTGAATTCGTATAATTCTGGATTGGTATAATTAAATTCTGGGTTGGTATAATCGCTTCCTGTTACCATCATACACTCTCAGAAAGAGCGCTCTTCTCGATAACACTAGCGATCTCTGAAGGATTGCCATTTTGTCACATGGTCGTACGAATTTGAGCGGGCCACTGCAACCTTATAGGTGGGCGATTGGAAAATTGCCGCGAGCGAGAAATATGCGCAGGGCTCGAGAAATGCTGTGTTATTCGTCCTTTGCCATATCATGCAGGGCCTATGCCGCAGAGCAACATGTAGCCTAAATATGCTTTAGTATAGCCAGAGGAAGACTTTTGCAACCACAATCGACATCCTGAAGAGTTTCATGCTAAATACAGCAGAGCTTGAGTAGAAAATAATCTCCGATCAATCACCCAACAACATCTGTTTCGTAGCCTTAAGAGTCATTACAGTTTATTGTTGCCATCCGTCGGTGTTTAGAAAAGATATTTTTAAACCCGACAACTCGCACATAGGTACATCTTTGGACTGAAAATATTCTTCTTCAGATTTTTCGTAAAGTAGGAGTGAACAAGTTTATGCAAGCCCAAATTGTGGATCTCACTTTACAGGAATCAAAAACATAGTTCTGAAAGTTAGATGACTGTGGTGCGTGAATTCATTTTTTGAGAATAGAAAGGAATTCTCAGTTCGAAAATCCTGGGTCGTGATCATTTTTCACTTCGTAGCTTCGTAGCTAACGACCAAGGGCAAACTCAAAAGCAGCATTACGCTTTTGGTTTCCGGGAATCAACATCCAAACCCTCGAAAAAACAGGGTTTGGGATAAAAACATATTTGTGCTCTCTAGCGACGGATCGAAGATGGCCACATCAGCGTCATCAAATTCATCACCGGCAATGTAATGTGCTCCCCAACACTCGTCAAACGTTTATTTATGTGTGTTTAGACATCAGGCAGGATAATCCGTCCTTTTTTACTTTCAGCTGTGGGGTATGGATGGGTGTGACTTGAACCTGCTTGTCCTGCTTGTCCTGCTGGAAACCTGCTTGCCCTGCTGGTAATGGTTAAATAGGTTAGGTTATTGTTAGATTAGGTTATCCTAACCTAAACTAACCTCACCTAACCCTGACCTAACCCTAACCTGGCCATTACCAGCAGGACAAGCAAGACAAGCAGGACAAGCAGGTTCAGCGTTTTATAGTCACTTCCAATTGGATTGAGGAAATTGGAGATGTTTCGTATTGATTTTCGATTTTGAATCCGAAGCTTTTCCCGCGGGTTTTTAGAATGTACGATGATGCTTGTACCAAACCAGAGTATTTATACCAAACCAGAATTATACCAATCCCGAATATACCAAAACAGAATATACCAAACCAGAATATACCAAACCCGAATATACCAAACCAGAATATACCAAACCAGAAGACACGCTTTTTTGAGATGTGGGGGATGCAGTGGCGCCGAAGGCGAGATGCGGGAGATGTGGTGGATCGGTGGGTGGTAGAGAGCTCTTTGGAACTATTATCACCCCAACTGCGGTGAAAAATTTTACAATTTAAGAAAACAGGAAACAGGCTTCTTTTTGAGGTGCGGTGGTTGCGGTGGCGCTGACTCCGAAATGCAGTGGATGCCGTGGGGATTTGGTGACAGGGGCCTTCGGGGGCCCCGCGAAGTTTGGAACTTTCTCATCTGGAGCTGAAATAACTTTCTTAGTTGTACGGGGAAGGCCCTGGGGCGGGTCGTTGAGTCGTTTCAAGATCAAACGGCGTTCCGGGGTAGCGCCGGCGGAGGAAAACTCAGCAAAGCTTCACTAGAAAGGACAGCCCATCCCTCGAATTTGCGAAAGGGCCAATCCGTTGCGGATAAAAAAGACGCCTCCCTATTGCTGAAGCACTGGGTTTCTAAGTGTTTCGTTGGGAGGCCGTGGCGAGTAACGGTACCCACCTTGGTGCGGAATTAAAGTGAGGGGAGGTCTGGACCACCCTCGTGCGGTTGGAATTTTCGGACAGGGGGTTGTTTTTGTTGTCTGGTTGCGCTGATTTTTGCAGAGTGTGATGCGTGGATGCGGTTACGATGCGATGGTGGAGAGGTTCTTGGAACCGATTTTGTTTGGAACTTTCTCATCTTGGAGCTGAAATAACTTTCTTAGGAATTGTAATTGTTGATAAAGGCACAAGTTCGGGCACTCGGAGAGTCTAATGTCACAGATCAAATTGGAATCTTATCGGTATTACAGGGCCTGTAAAGTGAAAAGGTCAGCAAAGCTTCCGCAGAAACTTCAGCTTCATCAAAATGGCCAATTTCCCGAAAGGAAAACGTTTGGGCAAAATGTCAGAAAGCGCGCCAATCCAATATTGCATTGGAAAAAACGACACCTCTAATTATTCTTGTATATCATGGGTCACTCAAATAAGTTTTTCTGATTGCGTTTTGTTTTTAATGCGGAGTAACTAACTACGTAACTTTGAGAATGAAAATTAAAATGGGGAGAGTTCAGACAATTATTCTTCGCGTTGCATAAATGTGAGAACAGTTTCGTTGCAAATTCAACGTCGATCAGACCTTTGACATTTTCTCGCAGGAGTCATGAACTTCATTTACGAGTACCTACACAGCTATGGAATTCGCTGCGTGGCTCTCCAGGCTGTGGGTTACGCTTTGAAGCCAACAACGTCAATCTTGGTCCATTCCGCCTGTCCCGGAAATGATTATAGAAAGTTGAATCATCCTGAAGTGAAAGATTTTGAAAATCACACATCGCAATTAAAACGGAAGATTGCAACCTCGATTAATAAATAGGCAAGCGGCTCGATCGATCAGGAACGATTTGAGAACACCCCGACTTCGCCATTTCAATGCTTCGGGAGTGGAACTATCCCAACCAATCTACACGTGCGTATCACATTTGCAAGAGAGAGCAGTGAGCCAATTGCAGTGGGTACACTCCTCGCCAAACGTTTTCGAGCATAGGAGCTCGATTTCAACTCAGGAGCCATTAAGAATAGATGGCGTCGTGCGCTGCAAAACATCATCACACTCGAGAAAGGTGTGAAGTTGCATCAAGCTTTTTGAAATTTGATGGCCTCTGCTCTTCCCAGATCTTCAAACATTCCTCCTGTCTAGAGGCACTTTTGGAACACTCTGTTGATATATCACGAGTTGGCGAACACACAGAGAATGCGGATTCATTTTAAACGGCATCTGAACGAACTGAGAAGAAACACGGGTTACACATTATAAAGCGGGCAACCGAGAAATCACAGATCAGGTTAAGGGAAAAAGATGCCGGTGCGGACATTTCAGGGTCTTCTGGGTTTTTGGTATTCTATGGGGGGATCAACAATTCCAGACTGGTGACTGAACAAAAAACAAATAAACCTAACCTAACCTCTTTATACGCAGAGACGACCACATTGCATTCCTCAGAGCTAAATGAGGGAGGGCACTGCACGGCACCCAGAAGAATCCAGAGGTAGACTGCTTTGCGTGTACAATATCAGTGCGTTTTCCGAGAAAAAGTTTTACCCCCACAGAATACCCAGAACCCGGGATCTCTGCTCCCGTTCCGAGGCCCCTGGCCTCTTGTTTAGTGTTGTCATATGGAATCCTGATTAAATTAACGGACAATCGCACAAAAAGGCAAATTTCTGACAGAAAATAAATCTCTCTTCGCAAGTTTCAATGACATTTCAAATTGAAAGACGCCAATCATTCAATTCGTTCAGGAGAAATTCCAATTTGGTTCAACTTTCTTTCCTGCCCGTTTCGTAAAAATATTTTTTCAATCTCCGAAAACGGGTAACCGTCAATTTTGGTCCAGCCCACATTTTGGAGCAGCATTAATATCGGTGCAGAACCGCAGACACTCGTACTTCCAGTAGGCGACACCTTCATTTTGGCAAAACGCTCATCTTGTTCCGCAGCCGATAAAGCCGATTCAACACTGTGGCAGTCGATAAAGCCACAGTGCCGAAGAAAAGTTTAGTTCATAATAAAATTTGATCTGATCCCGGATTTGACAAACGCTTCAAAGCACATTTTTTTAGAAATTGCAGAAAAGTCTATGAAGGGTCCAATTTTGTTTCTTTTTCACTTTTTTGCACAGCTGTTTTGTGCTGATGCTGCGTTCTGTGCTTGATTGGCATTGGTTATGTTACCGTTCAGAAATTGGTCACCTTTTGTAAGCTCATACTTTTCATGCCTCTATATTTAGCAGATCAAAGAGTTTGCCGAAGAAATTAATTTTTAACCGAATTTTTTCAAGCAAGGTCCCGTCCAAAACTCTTTTACCGCAAAGTGGCATCGAAAAAACATTTGTGCGCAGATACCTCTGGAGAAACCAAATGTTTCTCCAGAGATATCTGTGTACAAATGTTTTTTTTTCAGTTATATTCGCATTTCAACATTTGGTTTTTCTGCATTTATTCGCATTTCAACGCGAAGGTCGGCCAACTTGAGATCAAATTGCGATCTCCTCGCATTCGTCTGAAAACAAGTTCTTGTAAGAAGTAGGCTACCGGATGTCGTTACGTGCAACAAGAATCGGACCGCGAGAGGAATTTTTTTCCATCTATTTTGTGCCGCAAAACACTTCTGAGAAGGATTTTACACAATATCCGCCTCATCGGAAATTGCGGCATTGGGTATATCACTCGATCGGTGTTCCGGGTTCTGCGGAACTTCGATAGCTTATGCTTTTGAGACATGAAGTTGGCCAACATGTTTTAAAATTGTGAACTTCTGGCAAAGCGGAGGTGGTGCAAACGTTCTTTCTGAAGGTACCTACTTTGCGGTACAAAATTATTCCTTGATAACCGTTTGCAAGGATGCGACTAATGGGATATTTTTCTTTTTTCATGGATGTGTATCATTTAATCTAATTGCCAATTTCCATGCTCTTGAAAAAAAATGATCCATCTTAAATATCGATGAAAAAAGGTAATTTAGATTTACATTTATATGATTTAGTTTCAAATATATCAATAATTTCATATTTTGTCGGTTACACAGCAGCCCTAATCGCGAGAAGTTGCTGCAAAACTTCTCGCGAGAAGTTTAAGGAGAAACCAGAAAAACGAGTTCGGTAGGAAAATCAATGCTGATCATAGCTCACATCCTGTCCGAATACAAACCGATCCGGATCTATCGGAAACTATGGTACCCAAATGAAAATTTGACCGTGCAAAAGTCACAGAATGTGGAATTTCTACCATTCTTCCCGGCATATCCATTGTCATGTTATTTTTCTGCAAATAAATTTAACTCTTAACAATGGAATGCCTATGATGTGATTTGGCCTATTTCGAACTTCAAGTTTACCGAGAACCTATTGTAATAAGTTTTGGTATGGTGGCACGAATTTAGTGCTAAAAAAGACACGACGCAAGGAGACTCAATGCGAACGAAATTTCACCATACATGTGATGACAGGGCCAGGAAAAAACTGTAAAATGCAGCATGGGAGAGTGAACATTGCGAGCTCAACTCACGCAAACCCTTGAAAGAAGTCGCTAATTTTAACATCAAACACCGGCAAGAATACGAGTATGGTCACAAACAACATATTCGGTGGAACAAAGAAAAGCCACAAGACAGTGCTGCATTCGCCGAAGGCAGCAACTACCACAACTACGACAAAAGAATGTGAGCATGGTGACAGAATTGTTGGGATGAAACAAAGGCCAATTTTGTGTCAACTGCGGCCACAACCTCACCTTGGAAGATATGTATTCAATCTTCACAGAAAACCTTTTCTATTTTTATCAAGAGCTTTACTCAAAACAAGCGGGTGTCAGCATTGATGACCTTGCATATTCTGACGGCTTTAACGTGGGTCGCTGTATGCATCATCAGAATTGGCGCAGTTGTGTTGTGAGCACTGCAGTGGTGGTCCTGTTTCTCTGCTGCGGGAACACACGCACCATCTGACAGAAAATAGCTGTTAATGTTGTGTCAGAAAGTGGCAGATATCTCTCCTCAAGTCGCAATTTGAGACAGTGTCAAGCGAACTTAAGAGTCTTCTCGTGCGAAACTGTCACCTTTTTTCCGAAGAGGAAGACGTGGCGTGCCGAAGACGATGTGTCACATTAGCAGATCATTACTTTTACTTTTCGGTTGATTGACGAGATAGACGAGGCACTGGATAGACACCCACATGCTGAAGAAGACACATGCATCGGAAATACGACACGCGCACGACATCAGACACGCTAATGAATCTATGGGTACATTTGTTAATATTAGGCTACACCCAACGAAATAAAATACATCATCACTACTTTCGGGCCAACACAAATACTGCCAAGGTGAACATTCGAAACAGAAAAATAAACAGAAAAAGACTCTTGCCAGGCAACGCACGAAATGATCCAGCTAAACTATCTGAATGTTGAATTGAATTGAATTGAATTGTATA
>JASGXE010017665.1:0-32086 GCA_030068105.1 Sinentomon sp. SZTP_YWyxl
AAACTGCAGAACAGAAATGGAAATGGAGCCGTGTAAACGAGCCATAATCAAGCGGGGACGGAGCGACCTCCACTCGGCTCGAGCTGACGAGGCGAACTGGACTAAAACCGGTAAGTTGTCCAGACACATCTGAGATTTTCCAACAATGTGCAGACAGGCAGTATTTCATCAAAACTAGTGGGGCTTCGCCCCACTGCGGCCTTCGGCCGCAATCGTGTTTCGGCGCTGCGTGCAAAGTTGACTGGCATCCAGCCGCGCCGCTGGAAGGTGCGCGTTGTATCCTGTCTTGGTCGAGTTCGTTGTTCATTTGTTTTGCGAATGAACAACAGGAAAAATTGCCACGGCAAGTTTTTGACCTCACTTTATGGAACAGGCTGCTCATATAATGGTGGTGCAGTTCTCTTTAATAGCAAATGCGGATGCCCGCCCCTCTTATCCGGAAACTAATCACCATTTTGCATCGGAATAATCTCCCAAATTTCTAAATTTGCTCGACTTTAGCGGCTGGCAACTGTAATAGAACCCCCTGGGGTTCTGAACTGAGCACGTCGTTTGAGTCGTTGTCTGAACATTCGTGGAATTCAGTACGGCGACTTGGCGCTCCTCCATCGCGAAATGCTGGATCCGTCATATTCCTTGGGACAAAATTTTCAGGAGCGTTTTCTGCTCACTTCTAGCGCTCAACACCTTGAAACGTCGTTGGGTTCCGCTCCCATACCACACATCCTGTGGCTGCGCCCGGAACCTTCACACTTCACAAAGAAAAGCTCCTCCCACAAAACTCGAAGCGGCGTTCGTGCCCTTAAAACTTCATGCGCACAGCTGAGTGTTGCGGCGTGTTTGTCAACTTGAGCTCTGCCGCAGTGAGACCTGCGGATCATCTGCGAGCCTTGTGGGCGGCTGTTTGCAGTTATTGGGCAAAGAGACATTTCCCAAGACTTGTCTTCCACCGCATCTCGGATTCGGCCCCGCGGCACCCACTGCATCTCAAAAGATGTGTTTCATTTTTCGCATATTTTCGAATTTGGGATGCGGTGGAAAAGGTGTGGCTGAGTTCGGTTGTGGGTCAGCTCGGTTAGGTTGGTTGACATACGTTGGGTTCTGTTCAGTTAGGTTGTTTTTGTTACCTGACCCAACCTTCCCTTGCTTCACCAAACCCAATATGTGTAAACCAACCAACCAATTGCCAAACCTGACCTTATCCAGCCAAACCAAAACCTTACTCAGCCAAGCCTTTTCCACCGCAAAAATCTGAGAAAAATCTACAAAATCTGAGAACAATAAAGATGTCTTAATTTTGAGACGCGGTGGGGCAGCTATGCTTTTTTTTAAATTCAACCCCTCGGTGCGGCCGATTCTGAGATGAGATGGAAAGATGCGGTGGCAGACAGGTCAAACGAACTGTCATCGTTTATTTTTCCACATTCCGATGCAACAACCAAGGCGCATGCAACAACTCTCCCAGGCAGGCTGGATGAGTGGTGAAAACATGCAAAAAGCGGCGATGGACCACGCTGTACCGGGCGCGAATTTGGAAATGAGTACCTGCGCGTTTGGGCCCATCCCGATTTTGCGCGTGTCGAAAAAGTGAAAATAAAGCTAATCTAACCAAACCTAACCTGTCTAACTTACCTAACCTACCCAAACCAAACCTAACCTAACCTTTTTCCTTGTTTCTAGCGCGTTTTTATCCGTTTTTGGAGGGTCGGAACTTTTAACACGGAGTTAGATGGAAAAGGGCCCAAACGCGTACTCATTTCATAAGCGTCCCGGGCGCGTTTTTACAAACCCTGCCGCGACAACAGATGGCGGATAGCGTTTTGTGCAAGAATGTTCGATTGGGGCCCTACACTCGCAAGAAAAAATATTTTTCTTTTCTTGCCTAAAGCTATATCTGAACCTGACCTAACCCTGTCCCCTCTCGAAAAAAAACTGCTCGCTTGGGCCTCGGCCTGCCATCTGAAGTCGCGGCAGGGTTTGTGAACTGGCGTCCCGGGCCGACTCTTTGGCTCCCTTTTTTCTGCAATCCAAAAAAGCAAAACACAACCGCAAAGCCCACAAGATGTGCCGGACGATTTCGCAAGGGCCGTCATGCCGCATGCGGACCAGATTGAAAATCATTCTTTAAACAATTTTCGGTTCAAGGACATTCAAGGTTGACAAAAATGCAGAGAAAAAGAAATGATGCAATCAATGTGTGTCCAGGAAGACTGCGGATGGAGATGCAATTGGCGGGGAAGGGGGAGCCATTGTGCTGTGCCGCACAGGAATAAACGATTCGAGTTCTTTGCTTTTGAATTGACGCCACGCCTTGGTCCAACCAAGGCATCACTCCAACCACGGCATCACTCCAACCGTTGGAGTGATGCCTTGGTCCAACAATTTATTGGCTCTTTGGCAAAACGAAATGGAAAGCGGCAGCGACGCACACAAACAATTTTATCAAATCGGTGGCATTGTTGGAAGGATGGGGAGGGGATGGAAACGAAAAGCACGCAACCAAGGGGCAGCACACACGATCAAATATTTCCACACAACTTTGACACGAAACAAAACTTTTTGATTGTTGGTGTGTTCAGTGGTTCAGTTCATGCCGTCGTGTGAAAATGTTTGGCTTGACGGGTTTCTTCAGTTGTTTGACGAACCATTTGGTCTGACTGATGCCTTGGTCGACAAAATGACTTGATCGTGTAAGCAGCGCACAAAGACAGGCTTGATCGTGAAAGCATGAGAAGAGGGGAGGGAGAAGAGAAAAAGAAAGGAGGGCCAAAACGACGGGAGTTGCGCATGTGAAGCCACACGCCTTTCGATTATTGTTTTGGGATTTTGGGAGGTGATGAATGGAGAGGAGGCACATTGAGAGGCACACGCACCATTCAGGCGGGGGTGCTCGAATGCAGAGGGATTTGTCTTCCAATTTTGTGAGACGAAACACGAAAAACAAAGCACATTCGGAGTGACGCCCAGCGCACAGCTGGGCGGTCGAGAGGTTGAAAATCGAAATGTTTGTGTCCTTTTGTTGGTCCAGTCGAACCAAAACAAACGAAAAAAGAAAACTGAAAATCAAAAGGCGCAAAAGTGAGTCACCCACTGCCGGAGAATAAGGATTTTAATAGATAGGGAGACAAAGGTGAGTGCTTGCCAAACAACAACAAAGTTTCAATTGGGGCAAATGGAGGAAACGTGATCTTCTCCGTTTCTCTATTTGCAGTTTTAATTACCGGATAAACAACAAGATCCGTTTTCAATTCTGGATTCCCACATGAATCAAAATCGATCACGCTTCTGCTGAGAGCTATCGAACCTTCTACTAAAATCACCGGGCGAAAACAATGCTAGTTCCAGATGCACAGCATTGAAAAAGGTTACGTGGTCAAGATCTCCTAAGATTTTCGGATAACCATTACCTTTGAGAAGGGTCAATCTTCCTCACTAAAGCGAAGGGTCCTTGGAGAGAAAAACCTTCTTCTCTGGTCGAAAAGACGCTTGAGTGATTCACCAAAAGAATGTGTGAAGTGTTTTAATCTATCGGCCGTACGGCAACCAGTTTTAACGTTTTATGTTTTCTTTTGGATTTTATTCAGTTGGTCTGGTGCCTTTATTTTAATTTATTATTTATTATTATTATTATTTATGCAATGCTGCCCACAAAGGAAATGGTGGCAGAACGACGAAAAAATTCTGAGTCAAGCAGTGAAAAACAATTGCATGTCATGAAATAAAACAAAACAAAACAACACGAAAAAAAAACAACGGAAAAAAGGTCAAACGTTGGTCAAGAGCTGCATGGTGCGATGCCTAGGGATGCCTTTGCCTTTGTAATGGTGGGGGATACGTAGGGAAGGGAATTCCAGTCTCTTACAGTGCGAGGGAAGAAAGAATTAAAATATCGATTTGTGCTACAAATGGGGGTTGTGAGAGCAAGACCATTGTCGGTTCTACGTTGATTCTTTTTAATTGAAAAACATGATGGTATGGAGAAATTGCAAGAGTGGGTGACAATATCGCTAAGTAGCTTAATTCTGCGCTCTCGTCGTCGCTGAGCCAAAGGGGTTATGCCGAGTTCTTTCAGGAGACCGGAAACACTGACATTGCGTTCAAAAGATCCTGTGATCATTCTCGCAGCTCTCCTTTGAATCATTTCCAACTTAGAAATATCCGCCTGAGTAGCAGGGTCCCACACTGTGCACGCGTATTCCAGGATTGGCAAAACAGAGGAAATGTATGCTTTAAGCTTGGCACGACGGGAAGAATACCGAATATTTCTTGAGACAAACCATAGAGCCTTACTGGCTTTTTCACAAGTAACCCGGACATGATCTTTCCATGACAGATCGTTGGAAATTAAGACCCCCAGGTACTTAAATTGCGAAACATTTTCGATTTTCCTGTCATTAATAAAGTATACTGTATCATTCAGGGCATTATTGGCGCACCGGGTAAACGTCATGGCTTTGGTCTTGGCTGAGTTAACCTGCATTGCCCAGGCATCGCACCAAACGGAAACTCGGTTGAGGTCCGACTGCAACATTCCGGTGTCTGCGCAGGAGATTCAATTTTACGGTAGAGGACAACGTCATCGGCGAATAAGCGGATGCCAGAAGTAAGCCCAAGGGAGATGTCATTAATGTAAATGAGGAACAAAAGTGGGCCTAGCACACTGCCCTGCGGGACACCAGAGGAAACGATCGACTCAGTGGAAGTGGCTGATTGCACTGACACCATTTGGGTCCTTGACTCTAAAAAACTGGCTAAGAGACCTAGGACAAACGGAGGGAAGCCCAGGCCCTGGACTTTGGCAATGAGTTGGTCGTGGGGGACAAGATCGAACGCCTTGGTTAAGTCAAGGAAAACTGCATGAGAGGAGTGGCCCATATCCAAGTTCCTACCTATCTCATCAACAAGTAAAGGGACCTGAGACTCACATGACATATTCTCACGAAATCCAAACTGGTGCGGGTGAAGAATTTTATTGTCTGACAAGTATTTCTTCTTCTTCTTCTTCTTTGGGTCTTATGGACAGATAGCCTTGGGCTGGTGGTCCGACCGTTCATGTTTTTGTTGTGTCGTCAGCCATGGTCCCGGCGAGGTACTGGCAAGTGTCACCTGAGAGTAGCTGCTCCAGCACCCACCGCTCCAGGCACCCAATCAAGGGTCCCGGCGAGGTACCGGCATACTCCCGAGGGCAATCGCAACAGCACCCACCGCTCCAGGTCCCAAGACCTCAGTCACAACTGCCGATACTGCCGGTATTATGGCACAGCCAACCCGCAGGAACCGACGTCGAGTATCGGCGGGTGATACCAAGTGGCTTCTGTGTTCATGTAACCTGCCAGGCCTCTGTCTTGGACCTGGAGCTAGGTGTTCTTTAACGTGCGTAGTGTGATGCTACACACGGGACCTCCTTCTTAAAGTCCCATCCGAAGGACTAACAGACTGGCCACTTAAGTCTGTCTTTCCGACCGAATTCACCATGCCTCGCCGAAGGAGGATGCACACACAAGTGCCATGGCAAATTTCATTTACCGTGCCTCGCCGAGGGAGGATGCACACACAAGTGCCACGGCAAATCTCGTGTCCCAGCTGGGATTCGAACCCGCAATCTTCAGATTACGAGTCCGACGCGCTAACCACTGCGCCACGAGGGTCGGACAACCAGGTCGATTGCCATCGTACCAGTCGGAGTGATCAAGGCTGTGACACTATTAGACTGCTTCAGCGATTTTAAATACTGCCAAAATTTCCTGCAATGCTTGTCCTCAAGGGTATCACTGATGAATGTAGTCATAAGTTCTGAGTTAAGATCTGCGCATTCAGTTCGCAGCTGGCAATAGTTGTTCCGATCAGAGATGGACCCAGTTCGTCTGAATTTGGCATGGGCTCGCCGTTTTGCTTGCAATAACTTGTTCAACTTGTGGTTTACCCAGGGAAATTTGGGATTTACTTTAACCCTTCTTGCAGGCAGTGCTTCATAAAAAGACCTGAGGGTGTCCCTAATTGTAAACCAGGTGTCATTAATGGGCCTGCTTTTTATTGATTTTTCGGTCAATAATGGGTTTGTAAGTAAACATTCATTCAAATTTGTCCAGTTGACTGCAGAATAATTTACAAACACCTTTGCGATCTTTTTGTTGTTTCTGTTGGGCTTGTTGATCAGTGTAAGGACCACAGCTTCGTGATCGGCAATGCCAGGGGTAACATCAACTGAAACTCCCGACCACTGAAAATTGACCATTGCAATGTCGAGGAGGGATTTAGAAGTAGGAGTTATACGTGTGGGTTTGTCTACCATTTGATGAAAACCAAAAGTATTTAGAATGTTCTCCAAGCATTTATCATTGTTATTTAGAGGCGCAGTAGGGACTGGTGGCCCGGGTTTCAGGCTAAAGGCAAAAAAATTTGGGCAATTAACGTCTCCACACACAAGAATTTTATGGCCAAGAGATACATGTGCTCTAATTGAGTCGTAGAGGTCAAGAAGGATTTGGTCATTGGAGGGTAAATTCGGGGGCAAGTACACAGCGGCTAGAAAAACTTGATAGTGTTTGCCAAGGTCCAGGGAACACCACACAATTTCTAAGGAACTATCCTCGCGTACAAACGACTCTGCAGGGAGGCACTGAAGAGATTCATGAACGGACACCAAGACCCCTCCACCGCGGCGCATTCCGCGCCTGTCACACCTAAAAACCTGAAAATCATTTGGAAAGACCTCGGAACTGCAGACATCGGGCCTCAACCATGTCTCCGTCAGAACCACGATTTTGATTTTCTGGGAATTCACAAATGATAGGAGGTCGACACGCTTTTTTAGACACAAAATGGATTGGCAATTGATAATAGCACATTTAAAACGATTTAGTGAGACCATCTTAGCAATTTCTTTCTGTTGATTGGCAGAGGCTAACCTGGGAGGTATCCCTGCCCCAACCATCACAACTGACGGATCACCGCTAGCCATCCCGCTAGTGCTGGATTGCTCTGTCGGAGCAGGATGGCGAGCAGTGACCGCAGCTGGGATGGGTGGGGAAGGTAATCCCAAGAGGGAATCAACTGAAAAAGGTGTAGAAACGGTTTTGAATGCGGACAGCTTAACGGCAGGAGCTGGCAAAAAATGTTGATTGAAAGAGGCTAACCTAGGTGGTATCCCTGCCCCAACCATCACAACTGACGGATCACCGCCAGCCATCCCTTTTGTGCTGTATTGCTCTCTCGGAGCAGGAAGGCAAGCAGTGACCGCAGCTGGGATGGGTGGGGAAGGTAATCCCAAGAGGGAATCAACTGAAAAAGGTGTAGAAATGGTTTTGAATGCGGACAGCTTAACGACAGGAGCTGGCAAAAATGCTGATTGACAGAGGCTAACCTAGGTGGTATCCCTGCCCCAACCATCACAACTGACGGATCACCGCTAGCCATCCCGTTCGTGCTGGATAGCACTGTCGGAGCAGGAAGGCGAGGAACGATCGCAGCTGGGATGGGTGGGGGAGGTAACCCCAAGAGGGAATCAACTGAAACAGGTGTAGAAATGGTTTTGAATGCGGACATGTAAAAATTAGCAGGTGGCAAAAAATGCTGGTTGATAGTGGCTAATCCAGGTGGCAACCTTGCCCCCACCATCTTAAATAACGGAGCAATGCCGGCCACCACGTTCCTCACAGAGGAACTGAAAACTTCCTGCTGATTTGGAATTACAGAATACGCCGAAGGCGATATACTGCTTCTATCTTTTGTGGAAAAGGCTGGACACATTTGGGATGTCGGGGTGGCAAAGTTATTTGATAAACTTAAAGTAGGCCTTAGACGTTCAAAAGGGGCGTTAGGGAGCGCAATCTCATCAACATCATCAGTCAACGCCCTGGGGAATTCACTGGAGTCAATGGGCATGTCTGGCCCTTCGTCACTTGTGATCGCCACGCCACTGCTCAAGCGAATTCGGGCGTGCGAATACTGCAGCGAACTACTCGCAGGTCGCTGACCGATGTTGTTGTTTGTTTGACTGAGCCTCTGTTTTGCGAAGTTCCGGCAAGGAAATGCCAATGGCAAAAAAGCAGAGTGATAAAAATTGCGAGAATGACAGGTACTCGTACAATTATGATATGAAAACTGATTTGAAAAAATCCGGTCGGGCATTTGGCCAAGCTTACACAGTCAGGCGTTTGAGTAATTTCCACTCCAGTTCCCATGTCCGCTGAAATTCGGAAGCACCATCTTGTGGAGAAGACGTTGGATGAGGATGGCGAGATGACTTAATCCCAATGGTCCCAGATGGACGAAATCGCGGCGGTACCACTGTGAATTCAGTATGAAGTTGGGATCGCAAAACTTGTATCCGGAATACTGGCAAACAGAAGCCATTATGCGATTTAAGTTATACACTACGTTGTCGGGCACATCCACTCTTTTCAAGACGGAAACAACGCCAATTTCAGCATTTGGTGCTTTTTGAGACACTAGCTCAAAGAGCTTGTTAAGGCTTCGCAACACTTCACACTCACTGTGACCCTGGCAGAGGTCATTTGAACCCACATGAATTATTACCCGCCGAGTTCGGGCATTTAGGATCGCGGTGCACTTAGTAAATGACATCAAGTCATCTACCTTGGCACCGGGGATGACGGCAACCAAGATCGGAGGGCAATTTGGAGATTGGTGAAGGTGACGAGTAATAGAATCTCCAATCAAGACCGTCGAACTGTTGTCTGGACCACTGAAGTGGACCCGTTTGGGCTTCCGGAAGGACGCTGGAAATCTCACTTCCATTAAAGGAACAATGGAGTGAGATCCATCCGAGTCTGGGTAAATTCCAACTGTTGCAGCCGTCTTGTGGGAGCTTGGTGGGCTTGAGTGAATTTGCCTTCCAGTTCGGTTGAGGTTTTGCGAAAGGTCTATGGCATACGACGACTTAAATTTAGGAGAGGGTGGGAGCTCGAACAGTTCCTCGTGGGGATCGGGAGCAGAATCAACTTTGTGGGTTGCTTGAATTGTGGAAGTGAGTTCTTGAATTTGTTGCTCCAAAGGAACAATTTTGTTTGAGAGGCATGCCATCTCTTTGCCGCTATGATTTACTTGGGCAAAGAATAGGTCTTTAAGCTCAGCCACAGCTGCTTCAATCTTCTTTACCCTGTCATCCAGAGATGAGAATTTCTTGTACATCTTACGCTGTGATGCAAGGCAATCCTGACAGGACCAAAAAGCAGGCCCAGTCTTTTTCGTAAAGCCAAGGCACTTGATGTGGAACCATGGCGGGCAGTTTCCGAACTTGAACTGACATTTCACCATTTCGCCACCTTCCGGAGAGTATTTCCCGCCAAACTTGCAGGAACTGGCACAGTAAATTGCATCCTTGTCCGTGTCCGTGTCTGAATCCGTGTGCGTGTCATCGGCCATTATGCCAAAGTGTTGGAAATTAATTGCGATTTGATTTGGATTGTTGAACAGGATCCACTGCGCAAATCATCAAGTCACAGAACTGATGTATTAAGGCCTGTTTCGCAATGCGTTCCAATTGATTTTTGAGGTTGGAACAGACGGAAGATGGAAAAGCCGTCGTGCTATTCGGGATAGAAGCTACGAACACCAGAACTTCGCTGAACACAGTCCATAATGACAAACGAGAAGCTTGTGAAACGTGCAGCAGATGCAAAAAACTGAGCCGTGTAAACAAGCCGTATCTGCGGTCTGATTCGACCTCCGCTCTGCTTGAGCGAACGAGGCGAACTGAAGTTAGGTGGTAAAGTTTCAAAGACCTTTCTACTATCGCATCTATGCCGCTCTCGGAATCGACGCCACCGCATCGACCGCATCCCCTAAAAAGTATTTTCTTGTTTTCTCAATTCAGATCATTTTCACCACCATTTACTTCTACATGATGCACAGTGAGTTGGGTAAGGGATAGGTACGGTTCGGTTATTTTAGGTTGTTTTTTATTTTTCTTCTTCGTCTAAGGACCCCCATGCCAGCCAACCTAACCAAACCTAACCCAGCCATGCGGAACCCTGTTCTTTGGTTTTGGGACATTTACAAGGTGTCAGCAGGAAATGACTTTGAAAAATTATAATAATTTGAGAAAAATTACAATTTTTTTTGTTGGGATGCGATGGATGCGGTGGCATCGATTTCGAGATGCGGTGGATGCGATGGTAGAAAGGCTTTTGGAACTGTTACCGGTTGGATGGCGTTGAACCAGCAACATCTCTCTGTCCTAATCCAACCTAACTTGCCTAACCAGACAGTCGCTTTTGTTTTTTTACCAACCACCATGCAACACCATGCGTCAGAAGCATCGAATTCATCTGATGCGTCAGATGTATCCGATGCATCGAAAGCGCACGGTGCATCGTGTTCTCGGGAAGGATGAATCGGGGGGACTTCGGAAGCATCGTTGCATCCGAAACATCGGATGCATCAGTGGTCAGGTCTTTCAAAGTTTTACAATGACTTTTTTGCAGAAACGGTTGATTGACCCACGTAGCGGCGGCAAAAAGGTGCAAACGGGAACGTGTATGCGCGCCTTACGAGCAACGAGTTCGAAAAGGCCACACGAACTTTGAACCTATCGCGTTTGAATGACCGGCAACTGCTGAAAATGCGTTCAAAAGTCAATGGCGCATATTGGCCATGTTTTGCTGTAATTGTAGACGCCCGGTATATCAAAAAGAGAAGTGGGCCCAATACACTGCCTTGAGGAACGCCGAAAGTGACGGGCGTTTCAGTGGAGGTAGATGTAAGAACCGACACCATTTGGGAACGATTTGATAAAAAGCTTGCAGTGAGCTTTAAGGCAAATGCAGGAAAGCCCATCGATTTCATTTTACGTAAGAGTTGGCCGTGCGGGACCAAATCGAAAGCCTTCTGGAAATCAAGAAATATGGCATGTGTGCAATGTCCCCTGTCCATATTCCTGGCAATTTCATAAACTAAAAGTATCAATTGAGTCTCACATGAAATTTTTTCACGGAAACCAAATTGATTTGGGTGAAGAATTTTGTTGCTATGAAGGAATTTGCGAATAAATGTTGCAAGAATCTGCTCAAAGATCTTGGAGCAAATACAAGTGAGAGAGATCGGGCGGTAACTGTCTGGCCGATTTGAGGGCATATCTTGCTTTTTTATTGGAATGACAAGGGCTCGTTTCCAATCCATGGGCATATCCCCTACCTGTAATACTAGGGAGAAGAAAGGAGCTAAAACTATGCACAAAGACGGAGCTAGTTCTTTCAACATGCGACCCGGCAGCCCATCCGGCCCCATGGCCTTCTTGTGGTTTATTTTCTTGAGAAGCTTAAAAACCCCCGGGACTTCTATGGAGGGAATCATCCAGGGATCTTCGTCCAAAGTGTCGTTAGAAATTCGGATATCAATAGGACTGCTTGGTGAGAACACTCCAGAGAAATATTCATTTAATATTGCTGCTATTTCTGGGGGATCTGAAAATAAATGTCCACTTGCAGAAACTAGTGGCGGTACTGCACTGCCACCTTTCATGGACTTCACATATTTCCAAAACTTTCGACAATAGTTGTCATCAAGGGAACTATTTATGAACGAATAAAATAACTTAGAATTCAAATCTGCACATTGCGCACGGAGATTTGCATAAGCGGCACGGTCTGATTGCAAGCCGCTGCGCTTGAGTTTCCAGTGGGCACGTCTTTTCTTTTGAAACAACTTGTTTAACTTGAAGTTGACCCAGGGATATTTTGGACTAATTTTAACAGTTTTGGTCGGAAGGGAGTCCTTTATAGCTAGAAGCGTGTGTTTAATAGTTAACCAGTTTTCGCCAACGGTGCGACGTAGGATCAGTTCAGAACAGAACAGTGGGTTTGTCAACAGAGTTTGGTTTAGCTTGTGCCAGTCTACAGCCGAGTAGTTGATGAAAGTTTTGATAATTTTCTTTGGGTTTTTAGAGAAAGAGAACGGAAGAGAAAGGAGCACAGTTTCGTGATCAGAAATTCCGTGAACAATTGTAATTTTGTGGTTTGGACAATTAAAATTGATCATGACCACATCTAAAAGGGTACGCGCAGTGGGAGTTATCCAAGTAGGCTCCTTCACTAATTGCTGGAAACTAAAAGTGTTAATTAACTCCTCAATGCATCTATCATTGCTGTTGAAGGGCATGGGTGCAGTTAGCACAGAAATTTGGTTCAGGGTTGAAGCAAAATAATTTGGGGAATTGGTGTCACCGCAAAGCAGAATTTTATGACCCAAAGTAAAATGATTTCTAATCGAATCAAACAAATCTACAAAGATCGGGCTATCGGAGGAGAGTCCAGGTGGCAAGTAAACTGCTGCGAGGTAAGTTTTAAAATGATTTTCTAGGGAAATTGCGCACCAAATTATCTCCAGCTTGCTGTCGTTGCTCAGAAAGGACTCGCAACTGTGACATGCTATGCTTTCGTGAACAGCGATAAGGACCCCGCTACCGCGCCTCACACCAGAACTATCGCATCTATAGACAATAAAATCTGACGGAAATAACTCCGAGTCATTCACGTCGGGCCTCAACCAGGTTTTGCGAAACACAACAATTCCAACGCTGTTGGACTTAACTAAATTCAACAGTTCGACCCGTTTGTCTAACGACATAATGGACTGGCAGTTTAGAATGGCGAAACGAATATCGTTGGGGAAATTTGCGTGCAAAATATTTTTACTGGTCTTTGTGGACAATCTAGGTGGCATCCCTGCCCCCACCATCGCAACTGGTGGAACGCAACTCGTCATTCCATTCGTGCTGCTGGATTGCACTGCAGGGACGGAAGGGCGAGTCGCGACCGCAGTTGGGATGGGAGGGGAAGGTAGTCCCCACTGTGCATTGACAGAAGAAGAAACAGGTATGGAAATGGAATCGACAGTGGGCAAATTAAAGTTGGCGCGGAAAAAGTTTTGGTCAGTTTTGGTGGATAATCTGGGTGGCATCCCTGCCCCCACCATCGCAACTGGCGGAACGCAACTCGCCATTCCGTTCCTGCTACTGGATTGCACTGCAGGGACGAAAGGGCGAGTCATGACCACAGCTGGGATGGGAGGGGAAGGTAGTCCCCACTGTGCATTGACAGAAGAAGAAACAGGTATGGAAATGGAATCAACAGTGGCAAATTAAAGTTGGTGCGGAAAACGTTTTGATCAGTTTTGGTGGATAATCTGGGTGGCATCCCTGCCCCCACCATCGCAACCGTATTAGTTTTGGTTTGCGTGGAACTCCGGAAAAGGGTACGGATTATTAGTTTTGGTTTGCGTGGAACTCATCCGGAAAAGGGTACGGATTATTAGTTATGGTTTGCGCGGAACTCCGGAAAAGGGTACGGATTATTAGTTTTGGTTTGCGTGGAACTCATCCGGAAAAGGGTACGGATTATTAGTTATGGTTTGCGCGGAACTCCGGAAAAGGGTACGGATTATTAGTTTTTGTTTGCGCGGAACCGGAAAAGGGTACGGATTATTAGTTTTGGTTTGCGTGGAACTCCGGAAAAGCGTACGGATTATTAGTTTTGGTTTGCGTGGAACTCCGGAAAAGGGTACGGATTATTAGTTTTGGTTTACGTGGAACTCCGGAAAAGGGTACGGATTATTAGTTTTGGTTTGCGTGGAACAACGGAAAAGGGTACGGATTATTAGTTTTCGCTTGCGTGGAACTCCGGAAAAGGGTACGGATTATTAGTTTTGGTTTGCGTGGAACAACGGAAAAGGGTACGGATTGTTAGTTTTGGTTTACGTGGAACTCCGGAAAAGGGTACGGATTATTAGTTTTGGTTTGCGTGGAACAACGGAAAAGGGTACGGATTATTAGTTTCCGTTTGCGTGGAACTCCGGAAAAGGGTACGGATTATTAGTTTTGGTTTGCGTGGAACAACGGAAAAGGGTACGGATTATTAGTTTTCGCTTGCGTGGAACTCCGGAAAAGGGTACGGATTATTAGTTTTGGTTTGCGTGGAACAACGGAAAAGGGTACGGATTATTAGATTTCGCTTGCGTGGAACTCCGGAAAAGGGTACGGATTATTAGTTTTGGTTTGCGTGGAACAACGGAAAAGGGTACGGATTATTAGTTTTGGTTTGCGTTGAAGCCTGACAAGAAATCGAAAATTACATTTTATAAAATTTTTAAGGGCAAGTGATACCCGTTTCTCTTTCTGGGAAGCATTTCGTGTGATCTTTGGGAGCAAATCATTATCAAGACTTCAATTTCGCCGGTAAAATTTCGAAAATACCGTCGAACGGACGGACAGGAAGTCCTACGAAAACCCTCCAACCTAGCGACTATCAGCAAATATAAAAAGTGGCAGTTAAAATTGGTGGGCTCAAATTAGTTCTACAGAGAAAGCTTTTGAAGAAATTTGACGTACAGAGTTAACTTAACGAAATTGGGTCCGGAATTCAGCATGTTCTAGTTCATGCAACTATATAGCATAACAAAAAAAGAGGGTTTGATGCCAATATCGGAACAAGGAAGTTTTTCACATACCTATCATCTGGAAATGGAGCAAGTTCCGCTATCAGGGGGATTAATTCACTCTGATGGTACTCCACCTGATAAACTTTTATGTTTTTAATACTATGGGAGACATTCATATTTCACCTCGTTCAGGAATACTTGCTGCTTTTCACGGAAGAGGACTTTCGAGGTGCTTCTCATGGCCGTTTTTAGTTCTTCCGACTGTACTTTTAAATCTGATCGCCTAAATCTTGTCATTTTGCGAGCGAGCGCAACGTCATCAGTTGGAGCAAATTGAACGTGCAGAACTGAACATTATGGCTATGTATTGTATGTTGCTCAAGTGCGTCGATGTTTCTGAATGAGGAAATCCAGGTCGTCACCAATTACCATTGAGATCAGGCACGAATACATTGCACATTCATTGCGTATTCATACATTGTATATTCATACATTCGAGCGGTAACTGAGAGGATAGAAGCAGGCAAGAGACATTTGCAGGGGGTCCATCAAATTTTGGCATCGGTCGCAATAAACTATGCTCGGCGATGAGGCTAGATGGAAAGGCGTTGCTTGTTCACTGGGGTCATGTCGATTGTTGCTGAGAGAATAAAAGCCGTCTAGAGACATTGGCGGGTGTCCATCTAAAATTATACAGACTGCAGAAAACTAGAGTACTTATACTGTAATAACTGTTTCATCTACAACAAAAACTGGACGAAAGTTCTTCTAAAATACTCAACGAAGAAAACCTCACCCATGAAGATTACTAAAATTGGTGTGAAGATATCAAAAATGAATCAACTCCTGTTAAAAAAAAATGCGAATCCATGCCAGCGTCTACTTGACACACGAGCTCAAGTCTATAAATTTGTCCAACAAATTAACCAATCCTCCGATACTCAAAAATGACGTACATTGAGGTTTCTTTGGATGAAAATTTGAATTGGGTTCCGCATATCCAAGGCAAATCCGTCACTCTATTTTATAGAAAAAGTCCTAAATATTCGTGAGCTGGCCTACACAAACTTGGTTCGACCAACATTGGAATGTGCGTTCTCAACGTGAGACTCTTTTCAAATTGGTCACTCTCGTATACTGGAAAAGCTCCAGCATAGAGCTATACTGGACACGCTCCAGCATAGAGCCGCACAATTTATTGTTGTGGACTATATGCCTTTGAGAAGTGTTACGCAAACGATATCATCTCTTGGTTTGAGGTCTGTGGCTCACCGGCGCAAGGTATTACAAGGCTGGTTGCCTTTCTTCATGTGCTAGCATATGTTGGCGGCTGGGTTGAGATATTGACTTACCAATCTATTTTTCTCGCCATGACAATATGCTTTTATGATCAACCCACTGCGCCTCCGGTGAGACGTTGGACAGAATGCTTTCATAGCGAGGGCAGTGCGTGACTGGACTCTCCTTCTGGATATGTCTTTGGACCCCAGAAAGCGTTTCTATCCTTCAAAGTCGTCGCCAAGCATTGCTTTGATGTTTACTTGGGTAAATACAATGTTTTGTTGATTTCATTTATGCAAGTTGAATTGATTCAATGATTATAAGTTCTATTTATTTTGTAACGAGCTCTAAGTGCTTAATTTTCTGCCTGCTTTGAAGTAACGCAGATGACTAACGCGTTGCGCATAGAGTAAAAGTTTGTTGGGGTAGATTGATTCGGGTTCTCGCCCGTATAGTTACACAATCTGTGCATTTTATATTTTACTGTTGATGTGTTTTATTTCCTTTATCCTTCAATCTAATCATTGTTTTCTGATTTGAGGTGTGCGCATATTAGAAATATAAACATTTTCAACTAGTTGTTATCTCCATTAAATTCAATCAAAAAAAAAAATTCCGGGGAAACTCAAAATGGGTTATTGAAATGGATAACTGGGTGACGCAAAGTTTCACGATCTTGACTTATGGAATTGGTCGCTCAGCTCAATGAGCAGCATATTTGAAGATTTGCTTGAGCCAAGCAATAAGAAATTCATTGAGAGAATCATTACAACTTTAGCTACACGTCCTCTCTTGTAATGAAGCACAAAATCAGACATTTCCGTGACCGTAGACTACGTCTAAATTTAGGCGTCTCGTTCCGCAAAGTTATTAGTTCCGCGAATGCTTCACGAAATTGTTCCTCGAATAGTTGACGAAATTATTCCAGAATTCTCAATTACGTCCACAGCCTCAGTAACGTCCACACCCTCAGTAAAGTCCACAGCCTCAACAAAGTCCACAGCCTCAGTAAAGTCCACAACCTCAGTAACGTCCAAAGCTGCACAAAATGCCGGCAAACAAACCAAATTTATTGACTTCGTGTATGACTACGAGAACCTTAACCGCGACATTGGTACCTTGGAATTGAGCCTCGATGACTTGAATTTGATATATTACGTGCCATATGTTTCCGATGACAATGGATTTAGTACAGGTAATTTCTTTTTTGTTTCATTGGATTCAATACATAGTTCATTCCTGTCATACTTTCAATACTTTCCCTAAAACTGAAATTTGTTGGTATTGTCTTTAAACACAAACGGAAACTCATTATTCTGTAAATTCCTCAGCTAGTGACCTTTGTGGTCATGGTACCGTGACCCCAAACTTCAATCGTGAAATTTTATTTAAGAATTACATACCCCGTGGATTTTCATGTTTAATTTCAAATTCTGCTCCCCATCTTCAAATTCTTTTGTCCCACTTATCTGGCTGTTTATCTCGATAATTTTCTCCGTACGTCACCTGCGCGTTTAAATCAGCGTTTACAAAATAGAAATTCTGCGAAAAACGATCTTTTACATGGTCCCATTTTATTCAGCCCATGCTTTCTTTTCTCTTCCTCTTTGCACTGTTTTCTCGCCCTGCTCAGCGTTGCAAGCAGTCAAAAGCCAGATACGCATCTTCGCAATGCATCCGTTTTTCTCTCTGTTTTTCTCATGATATTTGCACACAACCAGCATTTTGTCATGGCTTCGAGATTTTGGGTACCTGACGCTAGACCTGGATAGCTCTGAGAGGTAGAAATATACAGGGTGAGCCAGTCCAGCTGACCCAAAATTGAAACGCTTATATCTCGAGATGTGGACGACGGATAATATTGGCGCCAGCAAGTAATTTTATCGATTTCGTTAGAAGATTCTTAAAATGCCAGTGATTTGTGTCTTAGTCCACCCCTTCATGTCAATTCCAGAAGGGGTGTTTTCGCGCGGTCGCTATAACTCTTGAACCGTTGTTCGGAGAACAGAGGTTTAAATTACAAAGTTGCAGAACCATCTCTTCTGAATCCATTGCAGAAGGTTTCATCCCCACTCACCCCTTCGTCTCTTCTATGGGGGTAGTTTTTTTATTGTGACCTTCCTGATAGATTAAATTAATTGCAAAGTGTCCCAAAATGACTATCTGGCGTTAAAAAGTGACATCTGTTCACAGAAATCGGGTGCGACTTCGGGCCTCCCCTCTAGCGGGGTGCAAAAATAGCAAGGGGTAGGTCGTAATAAGTCCTGAACGGCTAGTCGTAGAACATTGGTTCAAATTACAAAATTTTAATGCTTGCTCCTCCCAATCTGCTTGAGAAGGTTTCATCCCCCCACACCCCTCCGTTTTTTCTACAGGGGTTGTTTTCTATTGTGACTTTCCTGGTTGGTTAAATTTGCTGTAAATTGGCCCCAATCACTTGTTTCTCTTGTCTATAACGATTCTATCTAGGAACCAGAGACTATGTTAGAACAATTCGCATGAACAACCGTGACCGATTTATCAAAAGTCAGATATCAAATGCTAGAACAGGAACGTTGCTCGCGATTAATGATAAATTCGTTCTCAGAGGATTAAATCGTGAGTTTAATACCATAAATTGTTTTGACTACAAACTATACGGACTTCACGGATGTCACCACTCGAATTGAATACGGGCAGTACAAAAGCAGGTTCAATTGACTGTAAAACATTAAGCGGTAATTCTCTGAAGCAAAAATTGCTGTGTTAAAATGTCAAGTGCTCTTCCTGCTATCTCCATATAAGATTTTCGCTTCGTAGGAACGGAGCTTTTCATGCACTAGATATTGCTCTGTTCAGCAAAGAGCTGTGCATATTCGGTTACTTTCGTGTAAATAACTCGTAATGCAGATCGCAATTTGATAAACGCATTCCATTGCGCTGTTCAGGATTGCTGTTCTATAAGGGTGGGCCAAAAGTCCCGTTCCACTTTCCTGTTGTTTCTCCATAACGACCCAGGAAATCACCCACAACTACCCACAAAGATCCACAATGACCCACAATTATCCACAACGACCCGTGAAATCACCCAAAACGATCCACAACGACCCACGAAATCACGCACAGCGATCCACAAACGATACACAACGATCCACAACGATCCACAACGACCCATCATGTGTGTCTTTGATGACATGACTCTGCGGGTTTGCCAAATCTCAGGCAAATTAAAACCACTTTTTGCCAGTGTTTGCATGCTACAAACGTTTTTGTCGCCTGATTCCACGGAAACAAAACACTTTCTTGCCATTTCAAACATTTCTGCATTTGTGCCAAAGTCTGGCAGGTGAAAACAGCGGACATAGAGCATTCGTTCCTGTGAAGAAGTGGAACTCCACCTTTACCCCACGTTCCGTAAGCCAGTTACAAACTCTGCTGAACTTTAGATGGCGAGCATCGTTACTCAGAGCCAATGCAGCAAAGCGGAAAGGGACTTTTGGCCCACCCAATAGACGGAATGTCAGTTTGGTGGTGCAGGAAAGAAATGAACCAGGGAAGCAAAAAGACTTTCGTTTGTGAGTTGATATGCAGCGCCACACGAGATCTGTATTACCAAAGCGCAAAATTCTGCTTGCTTGCTCATAACCATTGGTAAACTTATGATTATTGTTTGTCCGAACGAGTACAGTAGCGGCGGAATTAATTTACGCACACATGTGTTTTTTCCATTTAACTGTAGCCTCGAAACTTTTATCTTTCTTAGGTGGTAGAAAGTAAATGGTCAGATTGCAACAACGCTCACTACAGGAGTCAGATTATAACCTCGTTTGCAAAACAGGGTCTTTAATATCTGCAGCATGGATTTTTTCTGAAATTTGACCATTCGATTGTTTTTTTCATGCAGGGTACATTAACTCCGTCGCCAGTATACATGTTCAGTCATTTGGGTGTGAATGGAGATTTGGATTACGTTCAATAAAAGACATGATTCTGAAACGCTACGGACAGAATAATCCTCGCTATATTCGTCAATATTACAACTATACTGGGTTTTTACTGAAGGAGCTTGCTGCAGGCTCCGGCTTGAGTACCGTATTGTCATCTTTCTTTCACAGACGTTTGTCTAACTGTTACTAATAACTGTTAGGTACAGGTACATAACCACAGATGGTGCAATGCATACAGCCGAGGCCCTGATCTCGGTCAGCCTGTACTGCACTTTTTTACACATTCAGCCCTCTCGAGCTGGAGCCATATGCCTCATCCCGATTCGTAATTTTGCACCCAAAATTTTTATTGTTGCCTCAGGCGAGTAGTGCCAAAGCGGCGCAGCTCGTTGCGTACCTGTGGTGCACCTCCAAGCTTCACAAAGGCTGGATCCCATGCATAATGAAGATATTCAGCATCAACACTGTACCTATTCGTATTGTGTTAAATAGATATTCAGCATCAGCACTGTTATTACAATGAAAATATTCAGAATAGAAGATATTGTGTTAAATAGATATTCAGCATCAGAACCGTACCTTTTTTTGGAAATATTCAGAATAAAAGATATTGTGTTTAATAGATATGCAGCATCATCACTGTACATATTACAATAGAAAATATCCAGAATAGAAGATATTGTGTTAAATAGATATTCAGCATCAGCACTGTACCTTTTTTGATAGAAAATATTCAGAATAGAAGATATTCAGCATCAGCACTGTACCTATTTGTATTGTGTTAAATCTAAATGCAGTGCTTTTTCACAAATTGCAAGCAAACTGCAAGCAAATTGTAATCAAATTGCACAAACAGGCTTGTCACGATCACTAACAATGCTAAATTGCACGCTGACCAAATTCAATGTTAAATTTAAACCAAATGATGTACGAGACGTTTTAAACACATTCTACATGTTCGAAAACATTGTTTTAAACATGGCATAAAAAATAAAACAAAAATTTGTTTTAAACAAAAAAGCACATTAAACAAAAAAAAACTTTTTTTGTAAACACTTAGAGACAAAGTTGGCAAAAAACGTGTTTTGTAAACACGTTTTTTGCCAACTTTGTCTCTAAGTGCGTCAGATCCCTGAAAGGGAAACCTCTATCAAAGATATGATTTTGGAGTAGGTATGAATCTGGGCTGCATGTAACTGTTGCGAACTTTTGCGCTTAGCATTTATGATGCACATTGAATCATACCAGGCGCAATATTGACGATTTCGAGACACACTGAGATTGCAATGACATGACATTTGCGTCAACATCTAGTCATAGAAAAACCGGGACTGAAGACTATAGCCGGGTGCAATTTAATTGTGGTAATGTTTCGGATGATAAAGGGCAATTGTAAAAAAAAAAAGAATTCGAAAATGGATCGGAATCGACGGATGTGATGGCAAAGCAAAGCAAAGCTCCCCCGCCCTTCGTGCATCTTGACTGTGAAAAGAACTCAGCAGGCCTTGAGTGGGTAGAGGTAAATTCTCCTCGAATTCCTTGCATCTCCCATGGAAGTTCCCTAGTTTTAGAGACTAAAAAACAGGTGATGGCTTACCCAATTCGTTTCCATGGACGAGTCCCTGGATGACACTGCCCTGGAAGCAATACATTCTTTGAAAAATCCTTGATTTACTCAGTGCGGGTGATTGTACGTTTGATTTGAAAAGTGGTCACTCGAATTAAAGCCTCAGATTAATTTCCTAAGCAGGAGACAAATTCCTGACTGCGGTAACAGACTGATGAATTGGGGGGTTGGCGTCATGATCTGGGACTTGTGTGTTGATGGACAATGGACGCAAGACATTTTTCCTGAATTTGGCGATGTCACGCAAATTGGGGGGTTGGCGTCATGATCTGGGACTTGTGTGTTGATGGACAATGGACGCAAGACATTTTTCCTGAATTTGGCGATGTCACGCAAATTGGGGGGTTGGCGTCATGATCTGGGACTTGTGTGTTGATGGACAATGGACGCAAGACATTTTTCCTGAATTTGGCGATGTCACGCAAATTGGGGGGTTGGCGTCATGATCTGGGACTGTTGTGTGTTGATGGACAATGGACGCAACACATTTTTCCTGAATTTGGCGATGTCACGCAAATTGGGGGGTTGGCGTCATGATCTGGGACTTGTGTGTTGATGGACAATGGACGCAACACATTTTCCTGAATTTGGCGATGTCACGCAAATTGGGGGGTTGGCGTCATGATCTGGGACTTGTGTGTTGATGGACAATGGACGCAACACATTTTTCCTGAATTTGGCGATGTCACGCAAATTGGGGGGTTGGCGTCATGATCTGGGACTTGTGTGTTGATGGACAATGGACGCAACACATTTTTCCTGAATTTGGCGATGTCACGCAAATCATTTAACTTTGGCCGCTTCTTTCAATTCCATGACTTCTAAATTTTTTTTTTGTTTTCGTTATTTTTAGCAACACAGAATCCAGCCATTAACCATCAAACGACTGTGGAGGAATTTAATGCCTTTGCCTCTCACGTTCTTTCATTGCAACTTGAAAATCAGTTTTTTCTCCGTAACCCCGAACCCAAACAACTCAAATCAAATGATTTAAGATGAATAGAGTCTCTTGCAGTAGCACGTGTCTTTAAAGGCAACTTCAAGACTCATTTGTTTATTTTAACAACACCGAACACAGATATCTTCTCTCACACGGCTTGCTATTACGTGTAACTGAAGATCCTAACTTTGCCCCAATCTTTAATTGCAACTACAAATGAATGCAAGAATTTTAGCATGCACTGAAGTCAATCAATCATCTTGTCTCAAACAACTCACGGGTAATGGAATAAATTATACCTTTGCCCACATCCTCCAGGAAAACTTAAAAATCCTAATTATTTTACTAACACCGATGCCAACCATGATCGACTTTCGAGGAAATAAATTTCCCAAATTTGAACTGCCTTCAAAAGCAATTTCAAAATCCATTTGTTTATTTTAGCAACATCGAAGCCAACCGAAATTTCTGACATGAAATTCGAGGATTTGTTGACTCCGAAGCTGAATTATATCAAGTCAATGATGGGTAATGAAATTTAAGGCATTTGGAGAGAAACATATGTATTTTAGCTTTATTATTATGCCGATAAATGCGTGGAGATATGGAGGATGTTTCTGAAATAGTTGGCCATACTTCGCTTTCCGCATCGTGGTGCCATTCTTAACAAAAAATGTAGAGTGACTTTTTGTTGTTCGATGACTTCTGGGGGACTCACCGAAAAAAAACATGGGACCACACACTGTAATTCATGACATCACATTGAGATCACTAAAGAGCACCTATAAAACAAATTGCATAACAAAGCAAATGGTAAACAACACATGCAAGGGTGGTAGACATCGTATTCTCTGCCATACCTGCGTGTAATGTTCAGCATTCGTTGTTTAGCAATTTGTTTTCCAGATGCATTTAGTGACCTCAATGTGATGTCGTGATTTGCAGTGTGTGGTCCTGTCTTTTTTTTTCGGTGAGTATCCCCAGAAGTCATCGGACGACAAAAAGTCACACGAAATGTTTTGTTCAGGATGTCACCACGATGTGGAAAACGATGTATGACCAACTATTTCAGAAACACCTGAATACAAGGCTGATTTGTTGGCTGATTTTGTCGAGCAGGAAATATTGCACTCACATCGAATGAAAAATTTGAACAAGTTTGGGATTCGATTTGAGTCTCATGCGAGTGACATGTTATACGACCGACCCACTGAGATCACACAGCAGTCGCCGCGGAAGTCATTTTACTTGCGGCGGATTAAGTCTGTTGATATTCACTCTGACTGTTCAGGAAAATACCCATCTTATGGTGGATGTGTGTGAAAAATATGTTTTGTTTTGAATTTATCTGCGGTGGGAAAGAGATGAGTCGAAGTTCAGAGAGAATCTGTGTCGTAATCACACACTATACTAAGTAAATGGCAAAGCGGATAAACTTACGCTTTTGTCCGCTGAAATGAGCAAATCGCCTATGTGTGCTGTTCACGCTGCATATCGAAGCACTTTTTATACATGCCTCGGCCCCGAATTAAATACGAAGTCAGCCAATCTTGGGCATGACACGCCCTCATCAAAATAGCATTTTACCCGTTCTCGGACTTTGATGATTTTTGAGAGTTGTTTCTGAAACATTCATCAAATTTCTGCAAATTGCATTGATTTTATCCTCTCTCTCGCACAACAACCGAATTGAATAACAACCTAATTATTCGTACATATCTTTTTGAACCTTTGTCGTTTGGATGGAAAAGATTTGCCACTTATCAACGGATCTGGTGATGTGCGTTTCGGATTTGCCATCTTTGAATCTACAAGTGCATTCAAAAAATTCTGTCACTCGTCCTGTATCTCACTACCGCTTTGTCCGTTTGAATTGATTTTTGAGTGCAAGATTGTTATTTCTTTTTTTCTCTCTCTCAAAGCAGCCGTTGTTTAAGGTTTTACAGCTGCCTGGACTTGTCTCATGTAGCAACTTAGGATTGGAAGACTTCAGCCACTGCCAGGCGATTTGACTATGGCTTGTCAGACAGCAGGCTCACGGAAGACGAGCCGGTGTGACAAGCCAGTTTGAGCGCGAAGGGGAAGCGTTTTTCCATCGCAATAGATGATTCGTGTGTTGACCTCTTTGCTCCTCCCTCATGCAATTCAAAATTTCTTGGCAGTAGCTGAAAATAGACCATGCAAACCAACTGCCTTTAAAAAACCAGTCGAGTCCGCACTAAATACAACTGCTGCGTTGAAAGAAGAAAGAATGAACAATGTTTTGACCAAAAACCAAACCGAAGAGATAAAGTGGTTGTGAACCACTGGGTGAGTGACACTACTTTTTGAACGCACCTCGTAAAATCAAATAACTGTGATCTTTGGAAAGAACGTTATGAGATCTACATGACAGGAACTTGGGCTGATTTCGGGGCTATTTGGTTGCTGACGGTAACTGAAATGGTTCTTTTTAATAAATAACAAATTTCGGATTGTATTTACGATGATAATATCATGATTATGAAGAACAACAATAATTACATACAAATTGAACATTACGTATATGTAAAAAATAACCCAAATCAATTTCAAACATTTAAGCATTATAAAAGTAAATAGAATACAATGCCAACAAGCAAATTACAAACGGAGAATAACAATCAAGTGCACAGAAAAACCAACAAGAACTAGAACACAGAATTAGAACTAGTTGGTTCAGTGAAATTCTGGTTGTGAAATCGAAACATTCGTTGCCTGCATGAAAAAAAATTCTGGGTGTCATCGTGCTGGTATTTCAATGCATTCAGTCTACCTGACGAATGTCAATCAAACTCAAACACACAAGAGAAGCACATGTGTCCAGACACATACCCAAATTTCACCATTCAGAATGCAGATCCATACACTCGTGTTCGGCCTTTTCATTATTTTTGTCAATCAATACACCTATATCGCCATGAGGAAATCCCGCCTCCCCATGGTCGTGCCTCAGCACAACAGGAATTGTCACACTCGGCCAAGGTTCACTGGCTGATAAATTGATTGTACGAATTTAATAACCCATTTCAAAAACCGAATTTTGACTCCCGAAGGAAGATCGAGTCTATGCCGTCCTACAAATATATCTGTTCAACATGATGTGAAGAACAAAACTTCAGTGCAAAGTTGAACTGAATAACTTCATATTTTTCAGGTTAACAACTCCATGAAAAACCGCTTGAAGGTCCAACATAGACCTTCCCGTAAGCTTAAGTCATTAATTGTCAGTAAAAATGGGTATATTTTACAATCGCATTACCAATAATTCACCAATGATTTACCAACGATGCAGAGACCAACACAAACTCATCGATTACACCGTGGTCGAAAGTTGCTCAGCAGAAAGGAATAAGTCGTTTTCTCCGATGGTTGCAAACCCTGTTTTCCTTCCTTTGCAGTCGGAGACACAGACAGCAGAACAAAAGAGGAATCGCCTCTCCTGGTTAGTAAGCAGCCTAATATAGTGTCGTCGCAACCACCAGAAGGGACAGAGGAACAGCAGCAGCAGAAACAGGAGCCGCAACAGCAGCAAGACCAGCAACTGCAACAACAGGAGCAGGACAGGAGCAACGACAGCAACTGCAGCTACATCAGCCTCCTCTTCTGCAACTGCAGCAGCAAACGCAGCATCAACAGCAGCAGCAACAGCAGCAGCAACAGCAGCAGCAACCGCAGCAGCAAATTCAGCAGCAACCGCAGCAGCAACAGCAGCAGCGAATGCAGCAGCAAACGCAGCAGCAACAGCAGCAGCAACAGCAGCAGCAACCGCAGCAGCAAATTCAGCAGCAACTGCAGCAGCAACAGCAGCAGCAAATGCAGAAGCAAACGCAGCAGCAACTTCAGCAGCAACCGCAGCAGCAACCGCAGCAGCAGCAGCAAACGCAGCAGCAACTACAGCAGCAATCGCAGCAGCAACCGCAGCAGCAACCGCCGCAGCAACCGCAGCAGCAAACTCAGCAGCAATCGCAGCAGCAGTTTATACAGATGCAACCATTTTTGCAGCAGCCTACGAGTATGTATCAGCTTCAAGCGAGCCAACAAAACACAGATCAAGAGCTGAGTTTACTCCTGCAAAATCTATATGGCACCACAGGTACAGGCGGTTTATTTTCACAACTTCTCAGAAGGGTTGAAGATAAAATGTAGTCGTAGTCATCAGGACGAGAGCCGCAGTATCCAGGATTTTTTTTCCAGAGGGGCAGCTATTTCATGTTTTCGCAGGGGCGCGATCGCAACAAAGGATCTGAGCGCAGCCTAGATGCGGGGTCTGGGTAGTGGAGACCCCAAGTAAACGAGTCAGGTGCAGCTGGAAACCAAGGGTTAGAGCCGCTGGTTAAGGGATTCGGGGGTGGAGTGCCATCAGCTGTGGAAAGTTTGTGATTTTCAATTCCATTTTGAGCACAATTGGTGTTCGTGAGGAAATCCCCTTCCTTTTTTGCGATTATCGATTTTCATTCTTCCTTTAAATGACCATTAGCACAAGAAGTTATTTCTTAGCAAAAATATTGAACCTTCATCCCATGTATTGATGTGACACTTTTGACTTCCAGCCATTGTGTCAACTGTTACAATTTCCTCGGTTGCGTGCTTGCTTTGAGCATAAAGACGATACGCAAGTGAAAAATACACAGCCACAGACGATTTCGTCACAAAAGTTATTTCTTCAGGTACAGGAGCTTTATTTTCGGAGTTAGTTACTTGTGGTTTGGCAATAACATGCGGTCGACACGGCTCAATATGAATAACAATTCGTTATTACAAGCTGGCTATATTGGTGTAGGGCGCTGCGAGATAATTGCATCTCAGTCGTTGGATCCAAACGCCTTTTCCTCGTACTGTTCCACAGTAATATTTTGTGTTCCATAGCGCGCACTCCATGATGTGCAGCGAAAAAAAGCGTGCAGGACGATCATTGTCAGGATAGAACGTACTTTGATTTCATGCATATCTGAATAGGAGCAACATTCACTGTGCGTCGTGTCAGCTGTGAGATCGCACGAAGTGAAGTTGCGAGGTTCAGCACGAGATCCAAATGTCCAAATGTTGTTGTGACCAAATAATACAGACCACTACATCGCGAACTTCGAAAGAATGACATTTAAGTTGGAGAGTAAGAGTCCCGTTCTTCGTAAACGTAAGTGGTCTAATCATAAGGTTATATGCTTGTGTAAAAAGTCCTTTTTTAAAATCTGCTCTTGTCCTGGTTAGAATCGCTCCAACTACCAACTGCGATAGGGCAATCCGGTGCTCTTGATGACCCTTATGCCTCGAGCTCATATTCAGCGTATCTCGCAGGTAATCCTTATTTTTATTTTGTTTCGATTTTGCAAGTGTGTCAATAATGATCATTTACACAAACATACAGCAATTATTGCATGAATTTGTCCTGAATGTAACACATTACAATGGGTCTTCTATTCTTGGATTCAAGGAGGTAGGTTCTCCCCACAAACGAGGGGGATTGCTTGAAGTAACCGGAAATCTACACGAAAGGCAATCAAATCTTTGAGATCCATGGAAAAAAGATTTCACATAAATATGTGATTAGATTAACGTGCGGATTGATCCTCTGTCGTTTCTATGCAGTAGTTTTCTGGATAGATCATTCCGTTTAATGGACAAATACATCAATTGCATCTAGTTGGCATTCATTCATCATACTTAGGATTTCGTACCCCTTCCGGAGCATTCTGACACGACTACGTTGACCAAATAGGCATAGTGTTTTGACTTGGCATATTTTTTGGAGATCGATCAACATTATAACAAGTAAAATAATATGTAAAATTATTATTATAATGATATGTAAAAGAACTGTTGCAAAAAAAATTAAAATGTTGTGCACATACCAAACTTTTATCCACACCGTATGCTTAAATGGATTTTGCAACTAGATCTGGCTGACTTGTATCCTTTTTTACGAACATCTGGACCACGGCTAAAACACTAACACAACCACTTCATGATTTCCAGGTAATTCAAATCAAAGCACGAAAAAACCACAAGTAGAACAATAACCGCAATTTTTTGTCATAAAAACCAAAAAATCCTTTTCGGATGGCTTCATTCGTAAATGTCGCAATGGATTCGGGTTAATAATAAGTTGGGGTCAGTGCCGCTGACTTCATTGTTACGAGGGCCTTCACACTTTGCAGACTTCTGAGTTTATAATTTTGTAGTTTCCGCCTCGCTGAGTAAACTTTGAGTAAAATTTCGGTGTTAGAAATGTGCAGCCATAAGCATTTCTGCAGGTGCTCTTCGTTGATGTTGGAGTCGATTTCGGTAGCAACGGGCTCACCGTTTGGATGTTCTTTCCTGGATAATTCAGGAGAGAAAGTTGCTCAAAGTTATGAAACGGTGGATTTAAAGCAACAATAGACCATGCGACTGTTGTTGGACTAAACTATTATTATGCGGGTGGACTATTAAAGTGAGATATGCTTAAAGTGAGATATGCACTCGTGATTATGTTAACGCTGTCCTTCTGGAATCACTTCATATCTTTTTTCTTTTGAGACTTATCTTGTCATTCTCATGAAACTGTAGTCATTATTTGAAGATATCATCTCCCATAGGAAAAAAGCAGAAGTCAAGAATATGTACTGCGGTATGCATCAAATCCATCGTTATAATAAAAAAGAAGGGAATCTAAAGAAAATGCTTGATATCAAACCAAAGGGGCCGAAACTTCAACTTTTTCCAATGCTGCTTGTCTTGTAATCGGTACTTGGCTGTCTAATTTGCACTACACGATATCACGATAAATCTGTTTAGTCGGGAACCAAGAAAGAAAAAAATTCTCTCCATTTTTCCTTTAGTGTCATATTCTAAATCGAAATCACACAGACACTCGCATAGAATTGTTGATTTTAGTGAAAGCATAGAATTTTTAATCATTTCATGATGCTGCTGCGAATTGGTTGGATATCAGGAAAAAAACACGATTTGGATTGTGAATCCACATTCTACACATATGAAACCACATATGTACACAAATGAACCACATATGAAACCACACATATGATCTTGTACACATATGAAAGCACATTTCTAGTAGTGAAACCACACTTTGTAATGCGTGAAAGTAGAACAGTAAGAGTCACATGCGGTCCAGACAGAATATGCCTGCTTGTGCAGAATTGGCTTTTAACTTCACCTGTATACAATGTCGATGAAAAGTCCGATGCGTGTGTAACAGTCTTCGAAAAGCATAACAGAAAAGCATAACAGTCTTCGAAATATTCTGTTCTCTGCAATCATTTCATCTTCAAAATAATTGAGGTGATCTTACATGATTTTATATTTTATTCAAAATATTGATTACAAATTTCGATTCATTTGTTTCGAATTTGTTCCCAAAGAATAAATTCGCCGCATGATTACCTCACATAAATATCAACTTTCATCGTTCCAGTCTATCCACCATATATGAACCAGCAACAGCCCAATCAACTTTTTTCAAATTTTTCATCATCTGAGGGTAAGTTAGAACTAGATTTGGTTTCAAATAATTTGTCTGATAACAATCATTATTTTCACAAAAATAAGGATTCAAAAACAAGATTGTTTAAATATGACGTGCTATTTTCGTGTTGAAATGATAAATACCATATCTTGAGTCGAAGAAATACATCGTCAACTCTACGCGTGCGCTGTCGGTTTGATTGAAAGACAGGCCGTGTGGCACTTTGAGAAAATCCATCTTGGGGATTGAAGCACCAAGTTAATAGAGAAGAAATTGTGTACAAGTGAATTGGCCCAGCTTACTTTTTTTAGAGTTCTTGGAGGTCATTTTCTGTGTGAAACTCTTGTTGGAACTAAGCTCAATTATTTTACCCTTTCATAAAATAATCCCTCTTGCTTTTGAAAGGGCCACCATTAATTCAAAGCGTCAACACACATTTTGAAATAATATTTAAGCTAAGTAGCGGGGCGCAATTGAATTGAGATTGTTGTCCAGCTTGCACTGATAATTTGTTTGAAATATCAGAAACTTGCATGCATTTACTATCGCTGCAAGGGATATCCTTTTCAGTAACAGATTTGGCGTGATTTAAAAGTAATGGATGATATGGGCTCTACACATGGCCTGCACAGCGCAGCTAAAGGTGGGCCAATTGAAAACTGCATTACAATGCATTAAAATCTTTTTTGCAAAAAAGCCAATCTTTTTTGCAATGTCTTTGACAATCTGTACTCGCCTTCAATCCATTCCCAAAAGGCAATTTCTAACTCATCGTCTGTTCCACATCCCCTCCCTGTTCCAAATAATGCCCCTTATGATCAGCAAATTGTTGGCTCTAATTTTTCCCTACCATTTATCACTCGCGGTGGTCTCTATACGAAGATTGTCACTGCTTTGTAATTCACCATTCACAGTAAATTTTAAGGTCCTCCTCGTGCCAATGATAGCAGTGAAATAGACACTAAAATCCTGGGAATTTGCTAATATTGGCCGTTTTAGAGCGCCACAATTCACAATGAATTTTAAGGTCCTCCTCTTGCCAATGATAGCAGTGAAATAGACACTAAAATCCTGGAAATTTGCTAGCATTGGCTCTTTTAGAGAGCCACCATTCACAATGAATTTTAAGGCCAACGTTTTCCAATGCTACTTGTCTGGTAATCGGTACTTGACTGTCTAATTTGCACTTTTCTAATTTGCACTACACTATATCACGATAAATCTCTGTTTCGTCAGGACCCAAGAAAAAAGTCCTCTCCATTTTTCCTTTAGTGTCATATTCTAAATCGAAATTCACACAGACTCTCGCATAGAATTGTTGATTTCAGTGAAAGCATTGAATTTTTAATCATTTCATGATGCTGCTGCGAATATGTTGGATATCAGGAACAAAACATGATTTGGATTGTGTGAAACCACACTCTACACATGTGAAACCACATTTCTAGTAGTGAAACCACACTTTGCAATGCGTGAAAGTAGAACAGTATGCGTCACTTGCGGTCCATCTAGATTATGCCTGCTTGTACAGAATTGGCTTTTAACTTGGCCTCTATCATAACGTTGATGTAATGTCCTATTTGTGTGTAGAAAAGCATAAAAGTCTTGTAAAAATTATGTTCTCTGTAATCAGATCCATCTTCAAAATAATTTAAGTGATCTTACATGATTTCAGATTTTGTTCAAAATATTGATTACAAATGTCGGTTTCGATTCATTTGTTTCGAATTTGTTCCCAAAGAATAAATTCGCCGCATGAATACCTCACATAAATATCATATTTCATCGTTCTAGTCTATCCACCATATTTGAACCAGCAACAGCCCAATCAACTTGTTTCAAATTTTTCATCATCTGAGGGTAAGTTAGAACTAGATTTGTTTTCAAATAAGTCTGATAACAATCATTATTTTCACAAAAATAAGGATTCAAAAACAAGATTGTTTAAATATGACGTGCTATTTTCGTGTTGAAATGATAAATACCATATCTTGAGTCAAAGAAATACATCGTCAACTCTACGCGTGCGCTGTCGGTTTGACTGAAAGAATGGCCGTGTGGCACTTTGAGAAAATCCATCTTGGGGATTGAGCACCAGGTTAATAGAGAAGAAATTGTGTGCGAGTGAATTTGCCCTCCTCACTCTTTTCGAGTTCTTGGAGGTTATCTTCTGTGTGAAACACTGTGTTGAAGCTAACCTCAATTATTATACCCTTTCAGAAAAACCCTCTTACTTTTGAGAAGGCCATCATGAATTCAAAGCGTCAACACGTTTGAGGAGGGGTTGAAGAAAACCGCATTAAAATGCAGACACCGCCACGGTAATATTCGTACTGTGTTTATTACCATATTTTTTAATAATGACAGACATCCTGTATTTAGCCGATTTTGGAATTTGATGTGACCTTGTACGAGTTATGTGAACTTAA